>JALIZH010023106.1:0-40603 GCA_030522465.1 Rhipicephalus appendiculatus
AAGGGAGACGGCCACGTCGCATTCTATTCTAACCGCCTGTCACACACTTCGTGTGAGGCCCCGCCGATCTAACAGCGGCGTGCGGCAGACTCGCAGGCTTCCACTTGACGCTTAAGCCTGCGACGCCTGAAAGGTCTCAAAGTGGTGCATTTCGAATTTTTGTAGGCCAGTCGACCCGTGCGGGGTTGCACGTGTAGTGGTGTCTGGGTTGACCGACGGACTCATAGAGCAGACACGGACATTTCATCAAGAACAAACAAGCATTTAATTAAAAAATGGGCAACGGCAAGAATTGCACTGTGAACTAGGAGGAAACAAAAAAAAGATACGCGTGATAAAAAATGAACAAAAAAAAAACAATGCTCTAAAAGAACACTACCACTACAAATACAGACAACGCGGTATGTTAATAAAATAACTCGACATGATGGAGACTAAAATGAACACAAAGAGATATTGCAAGAAAGATCGTGCTCCCGCTTTGGGCTTCTCGTGCGACGCAGCGCACACTAAGTCAATTATTTAAAGCTGGGTATAATAAAATAACTTGGTAACAAAAAAATCACAATAAAAAGTTCCGTACGGACCATGCCAGCTCGTGGTGCTCGTAGGAGAGTTGACGGGTGCCGCTGATGGTCTCGCCAACTTAGGTGGACGACGAGGGTGCCCGGGGTTGCAGCCGACTCGATTCGTTGCGCGGGACACTCCGCGCTCGCCGCCCACGCAAGAGTTACGACACCGAAGACCGCGCCTCACGCTGGTCGACCGTTAACTGCCGAAGAAGTCGGATTCCTTCGGGGCGCCCGCATTCACTCCCGGAAATGCACTCCCCCAACACTTGTCCCCCGCAGCAGGTGCGGGAACGCCTCGGTGGCGCCATTCCCGCAGACCCCGGCGCCGGAAGCCTTCCCTCCCGACACGAGAGCCTCCCTCGACGAAGGGGGGTGCGCGGGCGAAAACTGCCGATGTTTGTGACACAGCCCCCACCTCAAGAGTATTACTGCATAATACTCAAGAAAATCACAAACGCGCAGTGTTCGCGAGAGTTCTCGGTGTTCTGGTCGTTCACGAACGTGTTTTCTTTTTCGCGCACTTTTTCACTGATGTGGACGACATCGCACAGAACACAAGACGCACACCATTTCACTGTTACCATATGGCCGAAGCCACATCTAACGCACTAGGCCACGGTCTCACACAAACATACAAAAAAAAAACGCACACTTCAAAGGCAAGGGAGTTATATTATAACCATCACTTCGAGCGAACAATGATACCCATCGCAAAAAAAGATATTCCCCATAGTATATGTATGACTCGACACGCCACGAAAAAAAGGAAACAAAGGAAACCGCGGACATTTATGAACTAAAACAAAAGAGAAAGGGCGCACACAAAAATCGAGAAGATGCATTCGTGCAAAACAAAGTGTGTCCCCATCTGACAGGAATAACATAGCGAAACAAAAACAAAGAGAACGACAAAGCCATAGATCTCTATAAGCGACGCCCTCATCCGCGTTTAGTCGAACTTGAGCAAATTCAAGCCTCCTCATCGTCGACTCGGCTCATGTAATCTGCCCCCCTACATTCTCAGAGCCCTTTATGTGTTGGACGCGGAAACTGTATTGTTGGAGCTTAAGGCTCCAACGGAGGACGCGTCCATTCGACGACTTCGCCCCCTGAATGAACTTCAAAGGCTCATGATCAGTTTGAACCAGGAAACGTCTTCCGTACAAAAAAACTTGAAACTTTTCTATTCCCCAGACGAGAGCAAGAGCCTCCTTTTCGACCGTAGAGTACGCGACCTCTCGGGGAAGCAACTTACGGCTAGCGTACGCCACGGGGTGTAGCACCTGATCGTGTTCTTGGAGGAGAACCGCTCCGATTCCCCTATCCGATGCGTCGGTTCGTAGGACAAACTGTCGCTCGAAATCTGGAAGTTTCAGTATGGGCGCGGTCGTCAGGCGTTTCTTGAGCTGGACGAACGCGTTCTCCTGATCCGGGCCCCATTTCACATTGTTAGAGAGTCCTTTCTTGGTGAGGTCGGACAACGGGCTTGTCAATGTCGCATAATCGTTAATGAACTCTCGGTAGTACCCCGTTAGCCCAAGGAAGGATCGCACCTGTCGCTTTGTGGCCGGCCGGGGCGCTTTTTGAATCTTCTCCAAGGTCTTGGAAAGCGGAGACAGCTCTCCTGCGCCGATCTGATGTCCAAGAAAAGATATTTGCTGCATGCCTACTTCGCACTTTGCCGGTTTGACTGTCAGCCCCGCTTCAGAGATGCGGAAGAATACGTCCCTGAGGGTTCGGAAGTGCTCCTCCCACGTGGAGCTTGCGACCAGTACGTCGTCGTAGTAGTACGCTACGTCAGGGACGCTAGAGAGCACGCGCCTCATGAGTTTAGTGAACACGGCCGGTGCAGTTTTTATCCCGAAAGGCATATATCGAAACTGGTAGTGCCCCGATTCGGTAGCGAACGCCGTTTTAGGTCTTGCCTTTCCGGCGCAAGGGGGCACCTGCCAGTACCCCTTGGCAAAATCTAACTTCGAGAAAAACCGCTTCGTGCCCACCATCGCAAGTAGCTCATCGGACCGAGGGATGGGCTCAGCATCATCCACCAAGACTTCATTAAGTCTGCGAAAGTCTATGCATAGTCTGTGTGTTCCGTCTGGCTTTCGCACAGCGATCACAGGGGGAATTGAAGGGCGACTCGGATCTTTCCACGATGCCTAGCTTCAGCATTTCAGCTACTTCTTCCTCTATAATACCTCTTACTGCGAATGGCATTGGGTATTGTCGGACGTGCACGGGGGCGTTCGCCGGTGAGTTGTAGCTTGCATTCAGCCAGCTCTGTTTTGCCCGGAAGGTCCGAAAAGATCTTCTGGTGTTCTTGGAGTAACTGGGTGACCTCTGTTCTCTGCTGCATCGACAGGTGATCAGATATCTTCACGTCCCGGAAAGATTGTACTTGACGAGGTTGTAAGAGCTCGATGTCCCAACTCTCCGGGTCTTCGCAGTTGACAACAGCCCCAGCCCCAGCAATCTCGGGGCTTCGGGTCTGATAACGCTTCAGCATATTTATGTGAAACATTTTGCTAGAGCCCCCAACCTCGACTTCGTAGTCGACGTCACCCTTTTTGCTGACAACGTTGAAGGGCCCCTTCCACTGCATTAGCAGCTTGTTGCTATCCGTGGGCAATAAGATCAGTACCTGCTCCCCCGGTTTCAAGGAACGCTTTCTGCTCTTTAAGTTGTAGTACTTGCCATACCGTTCCCCGGCACGCTGTAACTCTTCGTGCGCCAGCCGACAGGTGTGTTCCAACTTCTCCCGTAGGGAAATCACGTACTCGTACGTGGTCTTCAACTCTTCCGAAAGAGCTGTATCCGTCCACAGCTCCCGAAGAACCGCTAGCGGCCCTCGCACACTCCTTCCGAATAGCAGTTCGAATGGAGAAAATCCGAGGCTTTCCTGTGGGACCTCGCGGTAGGCAAATAGCAGCGGAGCGAGGTAACGATCCCAGTCCTGCGGTTTCTCCTGGCACATACGTTTTACCATCTGTTTGAGCGTCCCATTGAACCGCTCGACCAGGCCGTTCGCCATAGGATGGTACGGAGTCGTGTGGAGTTGCTTGAGAGAGAGCAGGCGGCTGACTTCCTTCATAACTTCGGAGGTGAAGTTTGTACCCCGGTCACTGAGTACCTCGCGAGGCACACCTACGCGCGAGAACATCTCCACCAGCGCCTCGGCTACCCTTTCGGTTTCTATGCTTGGGAGCGCCACAGCGTCTGGGTATCGAGTGGCATAGTCGACCATCGTGAGAATGTATTTGTTCCCCTGCGTCGACCTGGGAGAAAGCGGCCCAATTATGTCAATCGCCACTTTTTCGAAGGGGGTGGAAATGATCGGGCACCTTGACCAGGGGTACTTTCCTGGTGTGCCCCTTGGGCGCAGTGCGCTGACAGATGTCACAGGACGCAACGAACCGCTTCACGTCAGCCTGCATCCCAGGCCAGAAAAATTCGGCGTGAATCTTCGAGAGCGTTTTCTTTGCCCCTTGGTGTCCTCCCATGGCGCCATCATGGGCAAGGTGCATTATTGAAGCACGCAACTTTTCTGGTACGACCACTTGCGAGGACTCTTCTCCCGACTTCGACACGAACCTCCTTTGCAGCAACCCATCTTGAGTGAAGAATACGTACCGGTCCCCGTTCTTGCTGCATTTTTCTTCATTTAGGCGATTGAACCCAGCTTGTAAGGTTGGGTCGCTCTTCTGCTCTTCGACCAGTGCTTCCCGACTAATTCCCAGAGAAACCTCCGGTACCCGCAGCTTCTTCTGAGTTGTTTGCCTGCAGCTTTGCGAGCGTGTAACCGCGGGGTTTGCTTGAGGTATTTCTGGTCCCTCTGGCTTCTCCTCAGTACTGTCACTTGTCAGCGGCTCCTTCACTTCGGCCTTCGAGTCTTGGGATATGGCCCTATTGGTCGCAGCCTCAGGTGTTTTCGAGAGATTCCAGTGTAAATCTGGGTCATCGGCCGGCCGTACGCCTTCTACGTTACCCAGGATGAGGTCGTAGATCGGGTTTTCAAGGCACTTTGCTTTCAGTCGGCCCGAATAATACGGGGTCTCCACGTCGACCCACGCTTCACGCAGCATCCTCACAGAGCGGTCTAGGAGGTAGACCGGAGCGCTTGTTCCAATAAAATCACCGTCATTGACCAGACTCGTTTTGACAATGACCGTGTTGCAGCCGGTGTCTTCCTGAGGACGCGAACTTCTCTGCCTCCTACCAAGCCGGTCAGCACAGGAAGCCGCTCAGTGATTTCCGTGTATTTTTCCGTGATACCTGCACTGACGACGGGGACTCTCTCGCCGTTCTTCAATTCTAAATATCCCTCATCAATGCAGGCCGCTGCCGACTCCTTAGCTGGCACGCTGTCCTTTTGGGTTCCCTTCTTCCAGCACTTCCAAGAAGGGTGGCCTGGCTTTCCGCATATTTGACACGGTTTTCTTTGATCGCTTTTGCCACCGTTCGAAAGCCTGCAACTTTCGGCGGTATGTGCTGTACTCGAACACAAGAAACAACGTTTCTCCGGTTGCCTCTTATCTCCGGCCGGCGGTTGGTAGTTACCGCTCTGCCCCGTTTGGATATCTGGCGCTTTCGGTCTCTCCCTTGCAGGTGCACCCCTCGAGAAGCTGCGCCAGCCATGCGCCTCCGTGTAGCGTTCAGCTCTTTGAACCATATCCCTCAGTGAAGCGTCTGTCTTTTCCCTCAGGAAAAGCTCCAGGGCGGTTGAACAAGTGCTCAAAAATTGTTCCTTTAGGACTAATTCGAAGAGCGCCTCATAGCTGTTGCCCGCACCGGATAATTCAACCCATCTCTCGAGGAAGTTTTTCAGGCGAGTCAGAAACTGTGAGCAGGTCTCGTTGTTATATGGTGTGGCTCTTCGGAACTTATCGCGAAACCCCTCCTCAGTGAGACGGAAACGGATCATTAGCGCTTTCCGCAGCCTCTCATAGTCCGTGCATTCTGACGCCGGCATGCGGCTGAAAACATTCAACGCCTCACCACTGAGGCAGAGGCTTAAGGCCGTAGCCCAGTCTTCGCGCGGCCACCTTTGGCTTTGTGCCACGTGTTCGAACCTTCTCAGATACGAGTCAAGGTCGTCGCGATCCTCATTAAAGGGCGGCATCAGTTTGTGCGGGCTAATGGGATGCATGCGCAATGACGTTTCTGAGCCTGTGGTTTGTCCTGAGGGCGGAGTAGACTGCTGCCGCAATGTCAAAAAGCTCCCCCTCTCTTCCTGAATTCGGAGCAGGGATCTTTCCCTTTCCTGCCCCATCTCGAATTCCGCGTGTTGTCTGAAATATGCTCGTTCCGCATCACGCTCCTCCTTACGTCTACTACGTTCTCTGTCCACGAAATCGTACAACTTTGCCCTCAAAACCAAAATCCTTGCCCTGTTCTAGGAGCTTATCGAACTCCGTGTCCTCCATTGCTGCGAACAGCTACCGACCAACAAAGCAATACCAGGACGGCTGTACACTGCGCGCTCAGAGTTATGTCGGTCCCTCAGACACCACCACGTGGTCGACCGGGTCCTGTCGCGGACGCCAGAATATGTCACACACTTCGTGTGAGGCCCCGCCGATCTAACAGCGGCGTGCGGCGCAGACTCGCAGGCTTCCACTTGACGCTTAAGCCTGCGACGCCTGAAAGGTCTCAAAGTGGTGCATTTCGAATTTTTGTAGGCCAGTCGACCCGTGCGGGGTTGCACGTGTAGTGGTGTCTGGGTTGACCGACGGACTCATAGAGCAGACACGGACATTTCATCAAGAACAAACAAGCATTTAATTAAAAAATGGGCAACGGCAAGAATTGCACTGTGAACTAGGAGGAAACAAAAAAAAGATACGCGTGATAAAAAAATGAACAAAAAAAAAACAATGCTCTAAAAGAACACTACCACTACAAATACAGACAACGCGGTATGTTAATAAAATAACTCGACATGATGGAGACTAAAATGAACACAAAGAGATATTGCAAGAAAGATCGTGCTCCCGCTTTGGGCTTCTCGTGCGACGCAGCGCACACTAAGTCAATTATTTAAAGCTGGGTATAATAAAATAACTTGGTAACAAAAAAATCACAATAAAAAGTTCCGTACGGACCATGCCAGCTCGTGGTGCTCGTAGGAGAGTTGACGGGGTGCCGCTGATGGTCTCGCCAACTTAGGTGGACGACGAGGGTGCCCGGGGTTGCAGCCGACTCGATTCGTTGCGCGGGACACTCCGCGCTCGCCGCCCACGCAAGAGTTACGACACCGAAGACCGCGCCTCACGCTGGTCGACCGTTAACTGCCGAAGAAGTCGGATTCCTTCGGGGCGCCCGCATTCACTCCCGGAAATGCACTCCCCCAACACTTGTCCCCCGCAGCAGGTGCGGGAACGCCTCGGTGGCGCCATTCCCGCAGACCCCGGCGCCGGAAGCCTTCCCTCCCGACACGAGAGCCTCCCTCGACGAAGGGGGTGCGGGCGAAAAACTGCCGATGTTTGTGACACCGACCCCATCTCAATAGGTACAGGCCTTCAGTTTTTGTGGAAGCTCCGCAAACCTTTGACGTCGACAATACTCTCTTTACTCGTGGAACATCACATGGGGCTCGGAATAGCCATACCAGTGGTGACGTCACGAGGTGCTGCCAACTCAGATGAGCACTCACGCTTACTTTAAAACCAAATTAAAATATCTTAGCTAACGTCTGGTACTAAAAATCGGTCAGAAGTGCCCCGTAATCAGGTCAATCAAACAACGCAAACATCATGTTTCAATTTTGGTGTCAGGGCACCTTTAAGCTTTTGGTTGAAGTGATTGCAACTGGTTTCATTGATGTTATTGCTCCATATTGCAGCAAAAGCAGTTTATTTGTTTTTGTTTCATTCTGTTGTAGCATACCTGGAAAAGTACTTCAACGCACACCCCAGCCCGGCTGCGCCACCTCCAAGGAAACTGCCTTGCTGCCATCTGCCAGCTCCTAAGAAGTTACTTTATGAAGCTAGCCCGCAGGGCATATGTGTTAGGCATCACAGCAAGGATAACAAATAAACACAAGTCTTTCGTGCAATATACATACATTGATTCCGTGCTGCATCAACATATGTGGCTGCACCTTTGGCCACGTGAAGACACAGACAAGCTTGTTAAGATCAATGGTAGAAGGTAGTCTATAATCATGCTGCGAAGTGCAATGTCTATTTTTTCAATTAATTCAGAGTTCGGCCTTGACTCGGGTGTCCAACACCAATCATCTACCTGTCTGCCCGTCCCTCAGCATACACCCACCGTCCACCCATCATCTGTCCATTACTCCCACCATCTGCCCATCATCCACCATCCACCCGTCATCTGTCCATTACTCCCACCATCTGCCCATCGTCCACCATCCACCCGTCATCTGTCCATTACTCCCACCATCCACCATTCGTCCACCATCCACCCATCGTCTGTCCATCACCCGCCGTCCGTCCACCGCCCACCATCTACCCACCGTCTGTCCACCATTACCCATTACCATAATCCACCAAGATGGTGGGTGGTGGTGCCATCATGCCCACCATTGGGCAAATTTTCAATAGGGTAGGCACTGCTTTTCCAGACAGAGGAAGATCAAGAGAAAGACGCTGAAAAGCAGGGCACTGCGCTGTTAGAATTTGACAAAGTGCTAGAAAAAGCTCATTCTTCTAGACGTTCATCCATAAAAGGGTTATTTATTTCTCAATCGAAGCACACACGCAAGGCGATTGATGAGCCGCTCTTATAGTTAATTTCTGTTTTCGATGCTTCATCTAGTATTCCTTCAAGTTCGTCTGCATCGGCGATGGCAGAATAATATGGACAATGATCATCGGCTGCCGTCGGTGAAGTGTGTTGACGTTGAGTTTAACAGCCCGACACCAGCTAAGAAATGCAAACCGCACTGAGAAGGCTGTTCGCTCTCATATATATCCCATCGTAATTTCGCGTGTGAAAGTGAGTCGGTGCCTGAATGGATGACACAATCACTCACTCACTCGGTTGACTGGTGTCAAGGCAGTCGTTGATGCTCCATCATCGACTGTCAAGACAGGTGTGGTAACGCAATCTAATTTCACCCGCCTCGAGCCATTGCATTGCCGCGGCGACAACACGAGGTATAAAGGTTCTGCATTGTTTTAAAAGATTCCGAATAATTTATAATATGAGCTTGTCTAAGTCGAATTCCGCCGCAATAACTACGATTTCGCAAGTTCGCACCCGCAAACACAAATATGTTCTGAAGGAGTTTCGCCTAGAAAAATATTTATAAAAGTTTGCCGCCGTTTACGCACGCGCTATCATAGAAAAAGGTGGGTGGTCAGATCGGAAGCAGAATTACGCGATCATCAATCCTCTCCAACATGCCTAAGTGAAGTAAAAGTGTGGGCTTTTGTAGCCGTTTTTGTTGTTCTAGTTGGTATAATCGGTTAAAAAAAATGTTGGGGTGTAACGTCCCAAATCTTCGATATGATTATGAGACGCCGTAGTTGAGGGCTCCGGAGATTTCAACACTGTGGTGTTCTTTAAAGGGACATTAAAGTGAAACAATGACTTGGTTTAGATTGACAAACTGCAGTCTGAGAACTCTAATGCCATATGTTTCACTATCACAAGTTCATTATTAGCGGAGAAAATCAAGGTTGTAGTTTTATTTTTAAATTTGGCGCCGATATAAGCGCGTGTGACGTCAGAGATTCCAAATGTACTTTTCGTATTTTCGCGACATTGGCTCGATGAAATTTTCGGAAATTTCGTATGCTAAGTCTATGGCACCCCCAGATGACAGTGCACCTCATTTTTATCAATTAGAAGCTACGTAGGACTGAGTAGACGCCTTCAGAATATATGACGTCACGGTCTTTGGTGCGGGAATCTCAAGGTGGCGTCTCCACCCGCATTTTCGTTTCGCGTGTTTTGTCGCTTACCAAGCTTCTTGTCGCGGTAAGAGTGGTGTTTTCGGGATTGGGAAATTGTACTTCACTAAGACGCGAGAAATCGTTTTCCTCTTTAGCGTCCCTTTAACGAGCACCTAAGTCTAAGCACACGGGCCTCTATAATTTTCGCCTTTATGTAAAATGCGGCCGCCGCGGCCGGGATTCCATCCCCCCAACTTCGTGTGAGCCGTCGAGCACCATAACCCCTAGACAACCGTCACGGGTGGTATATGCTGTTCGTCTATAAGGATAGCCCCATAGAACACAACGTAAAAAAGAAGCAGGTACCCGTCCTGCCTTATTTTCTATCTATCTAAGCGTTGTTAAATATAGTGTCATTTCTGCTAACACGGAAAAGGCATCGAAGAGGTTTCTCCCGAATGTCAAAGCACTCACATCGATATCAAGGTATCTCGCCTTTACTCGGTAACTTTCTAGCAGTAGAAGAACTGTGATACCTTTAGATGACTATCAAAGTACTCAACTATTGCTGACTGGGCGGGACAGCACCCGTGAATGCTACCAGGCATGCCACACTGCTCGCTTTATGTGAATCTGCGACACTGCACATATATAATGTCTCGTTTTATCACGCTTAAAACACCCCCTCATCTTTTTTTCTCAAACAAGAATTTGGCGAATTGGTCTATTTCTCCGACAAAGTTTAGAGATCTTTTTAATTGAAGATATTCACACTTTGTACCGGATGATGCCGATATAACTTTTCAACTGAAGCACTTGCTTGACAGGGCAAAAGAGAGCCAGGGTAAACAAAGCCCAAGCTATAGGCATGCCTGCTCGGGAGAGAAGGTCACACAGTGTCGCGCAACAATACTTGCTGTGCAACTGCATCGATTTTGCAATTGCTCGATGCAAAAACAAAAAGGAGCTCGTCAATTTGTCGCCTTCGCCGCCACAGTTTGGCCGCTTCAGCGCACATTGATTGGGGCTTAAAGGCATCGAAAAGGAATACTCCAACGTCTTACATGGATCATTCAGCCGCTTAGCGAGAATAACCTGCTTACGCAAGCAAGCCCATTCTTCTAACACAGGCACGGTTGGCTCAATCCTTTGGAAGATGGATAGCAAAGCAACGAGAGGCTCGCTTGCAAGTTCAAAACAGTTATCGATGTACTGCGCGCCTTTCCGAGACGATGCAAGCGCGAATGGAGATTCATGGCGGCCAGCGCAAACAGGGCACGAAACGCAAGAAATCACAGAATACAAGCTGTCTGTCACTTGAAAATTTAATGGAAAAGACATGGCATATATAAACAGTAAGGGAGGCAAAACCATATCACCCCTCACCAAGCACTAATCACGCATGCTGCAGATACAAAACCTCAACATCAGTGAGAGCTATTGAAGGCTGGCTTACGCACATGTCTTTCCCTTTTATTATTTTAAATGCTTGGGCGATTTCACGCGTGTGCTAGTCCTTGTGCCTCATCACTATACAGCGGTTTCGTTCCGCTGAGGTGCGCAACCGCACTACTGTCAGTGGAGGAAAAGGTGCGTTGACGGTGTACCTTTCAGTGAGCTAGCGTGCTGTCTTAGACGGACGTTGAGGCATTGTCCCGTATGCCCGATGTACGTACGACAAAGGGATGGAGTACACCACTCCGCTGGCACAGTCGGTGTGAAACGCGTAGAGCGCTTTATAGCGTAATTTCAATGTTTCGCAGCGCATGGAACGAGGACGAACAAAGAGGAGACACACAAAGCGCTGAACTTACTGGCTTTTATTTTCCTGCCACGGCAATATGTATGCGCTTTTCACAGGAAAAAGCGAAAACAGAGCAGACAAGCTATACAAAAAATGCAGTCAAAGGAACAGCAACCCATCATCAATATTTATTTTATTTTATTATTTTATTTATTAATACTGTCAATCCCATCAGGGATCATTACAGGAAGGGCATGTTTGCTTGTTACAATATGACAATACAAATAGCAATAATTCAAATACACGTAAAGAAAGTATTGGCAGTTAACAAAGCCAAAAACAAGAAAACTTAACAGTGCTTCATAATAATAATACTTCCTAATACGGAAAAATAAAAGGTGATTGAAGAGGCATACAAAAGCGAGAACTGGAGTAAGAAATACACTGACGTAAAAATGGTGAAAATAAATCGAAGTAAACAGTGTGTAGGATAAACATTAGGTAAAAGGTACGCAATTTTCGTACGCTTTGTAATGCATTTAGGTTACTGTTTCAAAAAGGGTACGAATACCTTTCCGGTTTTGGTAGGTAGAGAAGCTATAGGTGCAGTAAAATAGTAAAAAAAAAGTTAAATAAAAATAAATTATACAGAAATAATGGTGATACAGGTAGCTCATCACTGGGCAGCATGTAGTTGATTTTCAAGCAATGTTAAGAAAGAAGATAGCGTCGTGCTTGTTGTTACACTAGGATCCAGCCTGTTCCATTCACGTGTCATTAAAGGAAAAAATGAATGCTTATGACTTTCCGTATGAAGGACATGCTCATGTAATGATAATGCGTGTTTGGGTTAAAGATAAGTATTTGGAACTGTCAATCTTTACGTCTGTGCATAAAGTGACACATCATTTTTATTCGCGCAAGCTTGGCTCGGTTTTGTAAGGTGAGGAAACCGGCCTGTTTTAATAATTCTGTGGGTGAATCTTTCAACTTATCTTTATTGTAAATGCATCTTAGTGCATTCCTTTGGACTGCTTCGAGTTTGTAAATGAGTTCTTTAGTGAAAGGAAACCAAAGAACGTTAGCGTACTCCAAAGTCGATCTGACAAAGTTTTGGTATGCTAATAGCTTTGCGATAGGGGGCGCTAGTCTCAGACGTCTATTTAAAAAGAACAATTTTTTAGTGCAGTTGAGGTGACGTTGTTTACATGGCGTTCCCATCTAAAGTCATGGGTTAGTGTTAACCCAAGGTATTGATACTCTTTCACTGCGTTGAGTGTGGCGCTACCTATAGTGTAGTTAAAATCGGATGTGTTTTTTTTTCTCGTTATTGAAAAAAACAGCTGATTATTTTAATGGTCAGTGTCATTTGCCATTCTTTACACCATTTGAATACTAAAGATAAAGAGTTGTTTAATGCAGGATGGTCACTATAAGAATCGACTACTTGGCATAAAACGCAGCCATCGCCGAAAAGGCTGATGCTGACAGGAATATTACGAGGCAGATCATTTATGTACATGAGAAATGAAATTGGAGCCACAACGCTTCCTTGTGGAACTCCGGATCTTACGTTAGCTTTATGAGAATGTTACCGGCTGACTTCTACAAACTGGGTGCGGTTACTAAGATAATCTTTTATCCAATCGACAATGGGCCCTTTCCCCAAGGTTAGTTCGAGTTTGCGGATTTGTTTGTCATGTGATCCACGGTCGAAAGCTTTTGAAAAGTCTAAAAATTACACCATCTCCCGCTAAAGGGAACCATGTGTAGATGTGAAGCAGCGGGCGCTAACGCTTACACTGGCGGTGGCGTTGACGCTGGCGCTCATCGCAGCGTTCCGCAGGAGAGAAAACTGGGGAGGCGCAAAGCAGGCAGTGATGGAGCAGTGTTTCCTACTGGAACATGCCAATCGCTGCTAATGGGCAATGAGAGACAGAAGACTCCGACTGGACACAGAGACCCGCACTCCGCTTTTAGTTAACGCGCACGCTGCGAATTTTTATTGTTCAACAACGCACCGGAGAAATCTCCCACCGGCACCACCTTGGAGGTCAAGATCCATTGCCATATATACGGGGTGGCCAGTGAACGGTTGTGCAGCGCGAGCAGTCGGTTTTTTCAACCAAGAAACTCGCTAACAGACGCTGCCTGCGTCGGCGTCGCGAGGCGAGAGAGGGGGGAGCGTAGGAGAGGAGAGAGAGGGGGTGGCACGCATGCGCAGTGGGAGGGTGTGGTTGCCGCGGGGAGGGATGCCTAGAGGAGAGAGAGGGGGGAGGAGGTTTTTATTTTTATTTTTTAAAGGGTTTGCGCATGCGCAGTAAGGGTGGGCACGCGGCACACCACCACCACCACCGGATTAAGCTTCGCCATAAGATGCTTCACATCTAAAAGATAAGATCCATTTGTTTCTGTAGGTCGACACTTAGCGATACATCCTGTACAAGTTCAAGTAGTTGCGTGACTGTGGAGACGCCTTTTCGAAATCCATGCTGACAGGGTGTTAGTATTTCTTCTTTTTCAAGGTGTTTGGTTATGTGCTTTAAGATGATGTGTTCCAGCATTTTGCAGGCTGTGCATGTCAGTGAGATGGGTCTGTAGTTGGAAGGTTCGGTTTTACTTCCTGATTTATGGATAGGCTTTTCTTTAGCTGTTTTCCAGTCGTCAGGGAGGGTCCCTGAGGACAATGATTTGTTAAAGATGATTAATAGGTACTTAGCCATCCACTCAGCGTATCTGCGAAGGAATGCATTTGATATATCGTCAGGTCCTGATGATTTGTTAGAGTCTAGTTTGAGCAGCAAGTTAAGTATGCCTGCTTCACTTATTGAAAGCTGATCTAGAGGGACGTGTCTGTGGTAGTGTGCCGTCATCCTCCGTGAATATAGAGCAAAAGCAGTCATTAAGCAGATTTCCAGACTTTTGGTTGTCTACATCTATGGTTCCGTCGTCATTGTGCGTTTTTGGGTTTATGTAGTTCCAGAACTTCGTTCGGGCTGTGCGCTGAAAAAACTTTGTTACCCGTCCCTCTCTCTTTTTCATGTTCACTCTGATATTTATAATGTGTTTCATTCTGCCATTAAAAATCAGTTGCAAGTCAGCGCCTGTCCTCCTTCCGACCCCCTTTCCCCGCCCCTGTACAGGGTAGCAAACCGGTTCTTCTACCAGGTTAACCTCCCTGTCTTTTCCTTTATCTATTTCTCTCTCTCTCTTAGCTGTCTTAATTTTTGATTTCATACATTCAATTGCCGTGCTGAGATCATGATGTGTGTATTTTAATGGGTTGGTTTTCAGCAGTTTTCTCATCCTCTTTACTTTACGTTTGGCGTGTATAACTTCGCGCGTTATCCATGGATTACGCTAATTTGGTATCTTCTTTCTAATTGGCACGTACTTGTTTATACAATCAGATACGATTGCTTTAAGTGCGAGCCACGAGGCATCGATGTCGGTACTACTGTTATGGGAAAGTTCCACAAACGATTCGTACTGATCAGCAAGATGATCACGTCTATTAGTGTCCTCAGCTTACTGTAGTCAGGGTACGCGACTATTTCTTGAGGGGTAACAGTGTCATAAAGGGGTATGATGCAAGATGTGACCTTGTGATCGGAAATACCGTCTAGAAGACATAACTTCGTTTCGTCGCTTGTGAAGTGATGGCTGAGAAATATTCAATCTAATATAGAAGAGCGAGGGAGTAGCAGCGCGAACACACACCCACAAGAGAGAAGATACGGACACACAGGCGCTGACTTGCAACTGATTTTTAATGGCAGAATGAAACACATTATAAATGTCAGAGTGAACATGATAAAGAGAGAGGGACGGGTAACAAAGTTTTTTCAGCGCACAGCACCATCGACGCAAAAAGCCAGCCAAGGAATAATCACAAACACGTGATCTTAGATTTATCTTTCCGATTTTAAGACCCGACAGCCACATCCAGCAAATGAAACTCGGCATCAAAGAGGGCGAGAGATGGGGCGCTAATACACTTGTTATCAAGTTTCTTAATATGATAAGCTTCTAAAATGATGCGTGCAGTCTTGGCAGTCTCGGTCTTGACTGCTGTTTCTGAAACCCTCCTTCAGAAACTGAAACGTGGAACGGAACTTGCGACGGCTGAGAAACACCGGAAGGCCCTTAGGCCCGAGGTCGTGCCTTACGTCCATAAGCTTTCCCACAACCTGAAGAAGGTGGCAAGTAGGCACGGGGTTCCTATGTGTTTCTCTGCCCCCCAATAAGCTGGGAAGGCTGTGCCCCCGTATTTGCCACGCCAACAAACGTGGGTGTGAGAAGAAGCATAAAGCGCCGTTCGTGAAGTGTTCCACTGGAGTGGTGTACTCCATTCCCATGTCATGTGGGATGTTCTACGTTGGAGAAACCGGGCGCTGTGTCAATGACCGTTTGGGGGAACACGCACAAAAATTGCAAAAGCTAGACGACAAGTACGCGCATTTAGTCGCGCATGTTAGTAAGTGCACATGATGTGTGGCCCGGTTTGAAGGGACGACGATTCTAGGCAGGAGTGTTGACAAGACTGCACGCATCATTTTAGAAGCTTATCATATTAAGAAACTTGATAACAAGTGTATTAGCGCCCCATCTCTCGCCCTCTTTGATGCCGAGTTTCATTTGCTGGATGTGGCTGTCGGTTCTTAATATCGGAAAGATAAATCAAAGATCACGTGTTTGTGATTATTCCTTGGCTGGCTTTTTGCGTCGATGACGCTGTGCGCTGAAAAAAACTTTGTTACCCGTCCCTCTCTCTTTTTCATGTTCACTCTGACATTTATAATGTGTTTCATTCTGCCATTAAAAATCAGCTGCAAGTTAGCGCCTGTGTGTCCGTGTCTTCTCTCTTGTGGGTGTGTGTTCGCGCTGCTACTCCCTCGCTCTACAATGAACCAACTCGCCCAAAAAAGAAGTTTTGATGAAATATGGAAGAGCAGAATTCCTGTACACGTATAGGTTCAGTTACTGTTTGCGAAAGGTTGAACGATAACATAAAATCAAATAACACATCCGCACAGACTGAATGATGCTGCATTGTGTGCCAGTTGACATCAGGCGCGTCAAAATCACCTGCGATTATTGTTCTGTGTAGAGTCGCGCACGATATGAAGGTTATCGCACGAGCGTACCGGTGAACGCTCGCGCGATAACCTTCATATTGCGCGCGACTGTACTAATGCAATCGGCGTACAGTGTCAAAGTCGGACGAAGGACTGTGATATACGCATGCAACGACTACAGTGCAGGAATCATAGCTCAGCTTACAAAAGACAGCCTCAAGCACTAGAGGTGTGCACGGGCTCCGGGTAGCCCGAGCCCGGCCCGCGGGCCGGGTTCGGGTACGCCGACGTCTTCTCTCCTCGGGCCCGGGCCGGGTTCGGGCCACCTTGTTTTTTTTATCGGGTGGGCCGGGCCAGCTGCAAAGCCCGAATCAAACTTACGGTGCATTAATTCTTCGCTTTCGGAAGAGAGTGTACAAAATTGTGGAGAGCAGCCTGCCACAGAAAAGCAATGCTTAGAATTATTTAGTGAGCAGAGCAACAATGACAAAAATTTACCGGTCACACAAGACGAGCCTTTTCATATCTATCGATGGATTCATCCCCCTCCTGCATCTGAAGTACTAAACTCCTTGAAGAACAAGCAGCCTAAATATTCCAAGCTTCGTATGCTTGTGAAAAACACATTGGCTATTCCTGCTACAAGAGTGAGCTGCGAACGGAACTTTAGTCTGGCTGGATAAGTGGTGCAGGAGCGCCGCACTTCACTAAGCCCGAATTGTTGGATAGCTTGTTATATTTACACAACTTCTAATATGTGTATATGGTGCCTGTCATGTGTCGACTGCTTATGTTTCACTTTGATATGTTGAATAATATACCACATTATCGAAAAAAGATATCTTGTATCCGCAGCGAAACTTCATAAGATCGGGCCGGACCGGGCTGGGCCCGAGCTTTTGTTTTTGTACGTCGGGCCGGGCTGGGCGGGCACGCAGCCCTTAAGCGTCGGGCTCGGGCGGGCCTTCGACGCAGTCAGCGGGCCCGGGCCGGGTCCGGGCTCGAAAATGCGGCCCGTGCACAGCTCTACTCAGCACCTGCAACATCGGGCAACACTAAAAACGGAATATCTTTTTTGACTTGAATGGCCACACCCCCCGCTTCGTGTCGTCCGGTCTTTCCGGATGAAAACGTAATTGGGAGGGGCTATCTCATCATCTTTAATATCTCCTGTTAGCCAGGTTTTCATTAGTGTTATAACGTCTGGCTCGAACGTAAGAAGCAAGGCTTCTAGGGAGTCTGTCTTTTTCAGTATGCTACGGGCATTTATGTTCAAAAAGGACATGTGGGATGTTATTTTCGGCTGGAGCGAAGGTTTCGAGGGTTTCGCTGCGGGTTTTTTGTGTCAGGATTGACGGAAGCAGATTTCAAGGGAACTACAGTATTATTCTCGTCGTCCCAATAGATCATATCTGCGTTTATTCGCAGTTTATCATAACTTAGACCCACTTTGTCACCAGATTCTTTCCTTGGATTTGGCAAAATTCCACAATTTTCTCCGCAAATCTCGTGCGCGTGGTGAAAAGTCTTCCGAAATCGAGAATCCTGACCCCTTCAAGTTGTAACAATTTTCAAGATTTTTGTTTTGTCCCTAAAATCGAGAACTTTAAGAATTACTGGTCTTGTTTTAGAAGTATCTGGCCTGCCTAGTCTGTGAATACGTTCGGTACTTACAGCATTAAGTTTGAGAGTGTTTTTGAAAACCTTTTCATTTACTGCAAGTTCTAACGTGTCTTCGCTTTCTTTGGCTTCTTCTGGCATATCATACACTACTAAATTTGATCGTCTGCAGCGATTTTCGAGGTCGTCAAGTCTTAGTTCTAATGTTCAAACGACTTTCTGTAGGTTAGTGACCATTTCCGCGCAAGACGAAATCTTTTTTATCTAGGGCTGTAAGTTGTTCTAATTTCTTGTCTATTGCGTTTAGGCGTTATTCCTTTATTTCTTTTAATTCCTTTGGGATTTGTTGCAGTTGCCGGGAAATTTCTGGTGGGTCAGGACCCGGGTTGGATTCTACATCACTAGCTAGTAGCAATAATTTGGCGAGATGCACTAAGTAAAAAAAAAGTTCACACAGCAGCCCAGGGCACGGCAGCACAATTAAAACGGCTCGTTTGAATGCATGCAATGCTCAAAAGCATTTTCTCACCTGCGCAATGAACACAAAAGGGTTATCCATGTCCCTTTGCGGCAAGGTGCCGTGCCCAATGACCCACGGAAACGTGTCGTCCCTTCTTATAGCACGAAGGGCTTTGTGCGCCACCAACGCCGAATTCAAGTCAGAACAGACGCTCGGAGTGGTCGATGAGAGCAGCTGATGGAATGCACTGTTGCTGTGCGATGTCAGCAGGACTGCCTCGTTGAAGTGGTGGACTGGAAGTAGATGCGCAGCATATGTATCATCAATCTGTCGGCTTTGTATCTCACCGGGGCCATTGCCTGCAGCTATCAGCAGTAGGGTTGCGATCATCTGCGCAATGAACACAAATGGGTTATCCATGTGCCTTTTGCGGCCAGATGCCGTGCCCAATCACATGTTTTCACATGTTTTACGATAAAAATTCGCTTTTATTGCTCGAAAGAGCAATGAAGGTACACTGATGCACTTTTTATCACGTTTCAAGATCTCCTGGGCTTCTATGATTTCGCGCGCTGTCCTGTTGTTATTCCTTGCGAGCACACGTGTGGGAATGAAAAGAGGCGGGCAACCACAATCCCGACAATTAATTCCCAAATGCCCGATGATAGCCCTATCTACATTGTACCTGTGTTCCTTAAGACGTTAATTAAGGCACCTCCCGGTCTGACCGGCATATTCACTGTGACAAGATCGCGGTATACAATAGACACTGGTGAGTCAACACTTTTGCGAGAGAAAGAAGTCGCAGCAATCCCGTACTTGCATCAAATTAGCCACAACGTCAAGCGCGTTGGCAAGCGAGCCGCTGTAAATGTTTTTTCAGCCCCCGAAAAGCTTCTGAAAATGTGCCGTCAGGTGAATTCTGACGCAAGACCCCGAAAAGTGTGCACCACCAAGCATATAGACAGGTTTGTCCTATGTGAAGAATGCGTAGTCTATTGCATACCGCTATCTTTTCACAGTGAACTTGGATATGCACCACGGTTAACCCGACCTGTATTACTCTAAATACACTGCGAAGCGACAACGCTTAAGGGGGAGATGCGAGTCGGAAAAAAAGTTGCGTTAATCTGTAGCCTAGGGCAATGAAATTTTTGCTGTATATATAGGCTTTTATGCTGATTTCAAATATGTACTTAGTTTTATAGTAAGTTGCACAGTTTTCGTTTTGTGCCAGGACAAAATGTAAAGCATAGTTCTTCTTGTACTAACTTTTTATGCCACTAAACTTTAACGGTTCTGAGCCATTAATGGCTGATATTGCTCCAAATTTACTCTGGAATGCAAATAACTATCCAGAAAGTGCGTATAAAACATTTTGATGGTCAAGAAAAGTTGTAATCCGAGAATTCTTAGAATCCTCAGCCAATACTAATTGTTTACTTTAGGTTAATAATAATTATACAAGATATATCAAGTTTTAAAGCAGATACTTGCGCCCTTCGCATGTTAAGAAATATGTGGGCAAAATTTCATCCCAATCGGGCCATCCGAAGTACCAAAAAACATGATGTACAAACTCAAGAAGCTGCCCAAAAATGGATCTTGAGAAGAACGCATTTTAAAGGTATAAATGAAAGCTCATCTCTAAAGAAAAGATATATTATTTAAGATGATTTATTCCATCATGAGAGCTTGGCAATGATGGTTATTTTGAGCATGTGGCTTTAGTAAACCCCTCATGCGAAATGCAATAACAAGCAGCCCGGTGACAATTTCCAGGGGACTCTAGAAAATGAGCACTTTTTAGTTTTTTAATAGCCACCTTATGCTCTTTAAAAGCGATTTTAACCTACTTCGAGTTTAATTACAATCTTCAGTTTTTTTGACGTGAAAGTAGAGAAAGCAAACTTGTTAAAGCAAATAAAAACGAAAAATATGTAATTTTGGAAAAAAAAACGCGTTTTTCGACTCGCATCTCCCCTTAAGGCCAGATCCCACTGAAGATACATCGCCAAGAGCGATCAAGAAGGATCACCATTGGGTGATGATCATGTACACATAATGAACAAGTCCTTGCGAATTACCCCCAATCCTTCGATATAAATGATCGTTTCTGTTCTCTGTGTTTATTAATATACACAGGATAAACAAACGCAAATAAAGAAAAAAATGCCTATCAATATTCAAATGAGTGAACTGTCAGTGCTGCCAGTGACGTGCGTAGCCCCTTTCAGACGCGACATATGATGAAATGGCTCTAAATGATAAACTACTTTTTGCGCAAAAAATTTTCAGGACAAAGGACGAAACAAACAAAATTTTCGTCCTTTGTCCTGAAAGTTTTTTTGCGCAAAAAAGTAGTTTATCATGGAATACCAACTAGCTCGGTCCCACACCTTGTTAAGGCTCTAAATGCGTCATATTTACACATTATTCTAAGACCTTCGATATTCTATATCACAAAAATAATCGCATATTACTCTGACTATAGTGTTTCATAGTATTTAATAATAAATAAATTGTAATAAGATATCTATTTATGCGGAAGTCAACCATGTTATTTTTTTTGTATGAATAGAATCAAATCTCGGGATCGAAATGTTGTCCAATTTTGTTTTTGGTTATATTCATTTCAACAGTAAAATAATTTTTTACGTGGTTGCACAAACCAGCACGTCGAACGACACATTGACCAGGTTGGTCGTTTCAGAAAAGTGATCATATGCAACTGAACGCTGCAAAGTGAAGTCAAGTGAAGACCTATTTTTTGCGCTGGAGTTTCAATTCACCCAAAATACAATGTATCTTGCCTTCCCCTAGCCACTAGTCGCCAAAACTAGCAAAAACAAGTTTTTTCCCGCTAAAGGAAATTATGTGTAGATGCGAAGCAGCGGGCGCGCGCGCGCGCCCGCTGCTTGAATGAGGCGCGCACGCTCCGTCATTTTCATACTGCGGAACTACCGTGTCGCCCCCAGCGGAGTATGCAGCCGTCACACCACCTGTCATGCGCGCCGCTCCGTACAGTAGAGAATTCCTAGGAGAGGAGAAAGAGAGGTGAAGTAGACGCGCATGCGCTGTGGGGGTGTGGGACGCGGGAAGGAGGGACAGACAAAGCCCCCGCAAGCACATGCCAGCAAGATCAAGGAATGGAGTCAAGGGGACGTGGGCGCCGCTCCGTAGAGCAGAGGATTCCTAGAAGAGAGAAAGAGGGGGAGCGTAGGAGAGGAGGGAGAGGGGGGTGTGGAACACGGGAAGGAGGGACGGACAAAGCTCCCGCAAGCACATGCAAGCAAGATCAAGGAATGGAGTCAACCTGGGCGGCAGACACCACCGGTAATGCGTGTTATTCTATGCTTGCACCCACCACCTACCTAGCCATTGCTAAGCAGCCACTCTGTGCTCTCGGCCATGACTCTGGTGACAGTGGTGGTGGTTGACGGCCTTATTGTACTACAGTGTTCTGGTTCGCATAGTGGGTGCTTCCCTACTTCATGAAAGTGACCGGACGCGGAACGCGGGAGGGAGGGACGGACACAGCCCCGAGCATAAGATACTTCGCGTCTAAAACAAGTTTTGCGGATTGTGGTGATTCATACGTAGGGAGACAAAGAACTTCCCAGAGAGGCTACGACAACACAGGGGCGACTTCCGCAAGTTCGACACACAAAGGAGTGCTCTCGCTGACCACAGCGAAGTGAAGGACCACCGCATTGCTTTTGACAACTCCCGCGTCCCTGTCTTCGATGTTAATTACTACAAGCGGCTGTTTGTGGAGTCCCTGGCACGCTCAACACCCGGTAACGTGAACCGGTCTGCGGGTGCGCTGCCGAGTGTCTACTTCAATGGACTATGGCACGTCACTCAAGACAAGCTTGACCACCAGACTTGAAGAGAAGGCTTCATAAACTGTGATGTTCTCTGATGTCCCACAGTCACCCTGAAGAAGGCTCCGAGTTGGACCAATACCCTCTAGCCTAGCTGGTCTAGAGGGTATTGGTTGGGACCCGAAACGTCGGGATTTTCTCATACCTTGTTGCTCATCTTTATTGTCAAAGAAGTTTTTACTTTTTTAATTAATACGTTGTTTGATGTCTCTCCGTCAAATGAAAGTTGTAGATGTAATGATCATGCGTCTTTGTGATGCGCTTGCCTCTTCTCTCCGTGCCCTTGTTTGGAGCCTCTCCCCCTGACCCCTGCAGGGAGACCTGACGAAATGTTTGCTTCGTGACGTTAGTTGGGTGCTAGCGTAATCTTTCGAGCGTTCGGCAAGCGAGGCGCGGCACAATAGTCACCCGTATGCGGACTGCTCAGGAAATAGACCGCCCAATGCTGGGACAGCGACACCAAAGAATGACGGGGTGAGGAGGAGGTCAGTGGGATGCAATGAGGGCAGAAACATAAAATAGCTCCTCGTCCCCTTCGCCCTTTTGTCCCCCCACCCTGCTGCCGCAACTGCGTATTACTCCTGTTAATGGTGACCACTCCCCACACTTTTCTCTCTGCACAGTTCTTTTTTTTTCTGGTCTGTGATAGCTGTGCTTGAATGCACCACTTTCCTCTTTTATGCATTTTGGCGCATCTCTTTTAAACGCGAAGCCTTTGTTTACGTGCTGGAAGCAATTTGAGCGTTTCCATCTATCTATCTATCTATCTATCTATCTATCTATCTATCTATCTATCTATCTATCTATCTATCTATCTATCTAGCCGCCTACGTCTGGGTGCTCTCGTGATCGCCTCCTTAACATGGGGTCGACCAAAGTTAGTATGGAAGTATAAGAGGATTTGACGAATATGTCTGGCTGGTCGTGACTTGAGTAACATCTCGCATAAACAAAACATTCAGTCAAACATAAGCTGAACGGTCACTCAGATAACAACACTAATGTTCAAACAATGTCAGGTGGCACAGAACATGTTGATACCAATATACATGGAGCCAGGACATAACACGGCCGAATTATGTCAAATAAACACGCACAGTCATGTCGGTCTAGCTAGGAAATACAGTTTCCAATTACTTTCTAGAGCACTTCCAGTCTATAGAAGTGTAAATGTTATTCTTTTCAGCACAGTTAACCCGCTCAGATCTAATCCTAACAAGCACGCCCACCGGATAACGCGCGCTATCGCGGATAGCCAGGCTCGCAATGAAGTCCTAATCGACAAGGGTCCATTATAGTCAAGAGTTCAAGGAAAGTTCGTGAGGTCACGTATCATGACGAGGTTGAGATGCAGTCACTGACCGAGTCAAGGTGAAAAGACGGATACTTTTCGGGACCGGTGTGGGTTAGTTAGTTTGATGAGTCTTAGTGTAGTTAGTGTGTTAGAGTGATTAGTGTGATGAAGGAACCCGTGCAGGTCCCGAAACGTCTTTGTGTTTTCACCTTAACATGGTCAGTGACCACATGTTCATCCTCAACAAGGATCCGTAATGCACTTTCCATGAAATTGTTTCCCAGTACCGTCTGGCCAGGAAAAATTTTCCATCACCGCCCTTCTCCCCCCACCCCGAATTGAACAAACATCAGGCTAGCACACTCAGACTTTGCAAATACGTTCGTATCCCACTACTGAGTTCATAATAGCATTAACCCTGACCACTCACAGTGGTACCAGTGGTACCCCATGTGTTGCCATGACTCGTGCGCTTTTGACCACATTTTCGGCTGCGTCCAGCCCTTAACGCCTCTCCACCCATCGCGAAGGAGATATGGGAGGAATCCCCGAAGAGCAGCGGTCTTCACACGCAACTCCAAGCCGTCCAGCGGGCTCACGTCATCGCGGCGGGACTTCGACTGCTGTTCCCATCGTGGGCGAAGCCAAAACCTTGATCTTGGGGGGCCTCCGGTTCTCTAGATCTGAGTTATTTAGGACTGAAATAAAGTTCTTGTCATATCATGTCCCGTCTTAGCAACCTGCGCGACGGTCACGTATACAGTGCTATTTTTAGGGGGCGAAGCTCCTTAGGGCATAGGCTAGTCCCGCGTCGTTGTCGTCATCGTAGCCACCCCCTGTGCGATGACGATGACGCTGCCATCACGGCACAGCACATGGAATGTACCCACTATGCGTCATAACGATGACGCTGATGACGATGAAGGATAAGCGTCGTAGCCACCCTCTAGGTCTCAGAATGATCACTAGATGGCACTGCGGTGCCATCTAGTGATCGACCACATGCAACCCACAACCATCCGAGGAACCTGCATCGATCTCGTCTTTGCAAACTTCCCACTACGACCCATCCAAGAACCCCTATCCCTCCACTTCACCGACCATAAAGCCGTTATAATGAAGGCGGAATGGAAGCCACGGCTTATGTAAACGGTAACCACCACGGCTCACGACCAACGAAGAAAACACGGCTCCAGTCCGAAAACGGAAAATCACGGCTCACGAATAAATAAAATTTCTAAATATATACACACAGTGTTTGTCACGTCTTTGATGATGTACTGGGCAAGATTCCCGAAAGATTCACGGTTTTTACCGATGAACCTCCGGAGCTTCGCCCACTCATCATCATTCACTCCGTGGATATGCCTGGATTTTTTTTTCAAGGTACAATTTCCTGAAAATGCGCCATCAACTCCTAATAATGACAATGTGACTATGTGTGCTTGTTCCTTTTCGCTTTATGGCCTTCTATTTTTCTACACTTTCAGTCCGATGTTAGCGCTCATCCTATAAGCTGTGTGTGATATGAAAACTAGAGAGTAAACATTGTATGGTTTGTGCTCTTTCGCGCACGAAACATTACATTCTGAATAACGACGGGAAATCTCACCTTCGTACACTGAAAATTTGATATGTCTTATTCTGTGACGGACAAAAGTATGTACGGTTCAAATTTTAGTGATGCATCACCACATGATATGTAGAGAAATTGTATAAAACATGGGCTTCAAGATGAACGATTACAGCGCCATATTTACCTCTAGGAATGCCAGTCTGAAACGAATCTGGCACTCGGCCCACGCCAGCACCAATAAACGAAAACCGATGGCGAATGCAGCATGACAGCTCGCAGCCGCTGAAAAACCCCTTGGTGGCTCTTTCAGTTTTCGAGTGAAGTGTTCAATCATGACATTATCTACTGCGGTGGAGCACCCTCTTGTTTGCATTGCTTTTTCTTTTTCAGCGCGTCAGGCTTTCACGCGACACCGGCGCCCTGCGCCAATGTGAGGAGCATTACCAATGCAAATGAGATCAGCTACGTGCCCATGCTTCAACGCTTGCCCCTGCTTCGATCTTCTGCTCGATTTCAGACAACGGTGGCCCAGGCAGCTTTTTCTTTGCTTCGCTGGAGGAAGCGCGACCATTTAACGCATGTTCGCTTGGCTTCCTTTTCAGGCATTCAGTGCCTATGACAGGAGAACTTATAATTTATCCTATATATAATAGTTTATCCGAAGGCTTCAGCAACAGGTAAAAATGTACAGTGCTCGGCGATCGAAACGCGATACTTAGAGTGCATGGTGGCGAGAGCGACGGTGAGAGCTAGAGTGTTTGTGACTCATGGTGATTACATCCTGTAGACAGCGGTTAAGTCCGCTGTCTGGGGAGCGCTTCTTGACATAGCTTCAAAACAATGCACTCACGTACCACGCCGCGCGAAGCGGTTGGAGCTGGCATGCGTATACGTTACGAAAGATTGAAGCGGTCCACCGCATCCACCAAGAATCACAGACTGAACAACTGTTGACCAGACGCAGTCACCATGCTTCACGAGCGCTCTCGTCCTCGCCGTCATTTTAACCTGCTAGCTGCAACGCGCTCCCATTATCGCGTTTCAATCGCCAAGCACTATACTACACGTTGTGTCGCAATAGGTCGGTCATGATGTCACTTCATAAACCGGAGATTATCCAGATATATTGCAGTTCTCTAATAGTGGCGAACTTCCTATATCATATTGCAATGCTTTGTTGCAACACTTAATCTTACGTAATGCTTCGAGGCGTTAAAGGGACACTAAAGGCTTGTATTAAGTCGACGTCGATTGTTTAAATAGCGGTCCAGAAACCTCGTAATGCTACTTTCGTGCCGTGCAAATGGTTATTTTGAAATTAATGGTCCGCATCGTGTTAGCGGACTTCAAATCACCCGCCTAAGCGGAATCTCTATTGTCACTGTTTCCGTGCCCAACGTTGCCTGCCTTTACTGTCCGGCCGCCGACACTAGTAGCAGCAGAGCGAAAGTAGCTGGAGCCACAGCAGCAACAATAACCATCGAAGCCATCGAGTCTTGCCGCAATGGCCGCAATGGATGTTGACGGTGAACCGGGTGAACCAAACGAGTCATTGGCTCGCAACGCTGGGCTCCAATTCAGCGACTTGAGCCCCGATGAACGTGGTATGCTGCTGAGGGCTCGTAGTGCCGGTGTCGTTGCGTACTACGACAGCAGCCTCGGCAACGACACTCCTGACTCTCCCGAGCCCGAAAGCAGGGAGGAACCCAGCAGTGTGGTGTCGGGCGACGAAGCTGTGGGGGGACCTGCCGTCGCGACTCTCGAACACCGACTGGTACGTACAGATGTTTATATGTTGCTTCGTTTGCTTAGATAACCTGGCTATCGCAGTGCGCGGCTGCATGCAATCGAATCAGGGCAGTTTCCTTCTTGTGTGCCTTTGTAATGAGGCATCGCTTGCGCATTCTAGCGATGGAAAGCAGTTCATGTCCAAGGCCTAAAACGAGTATGGTGCCTGTCCATTCGCGAAGACTTTTGAGTCTGTGAATCCAGCTCAATCGCGCGAGACACAGCATTGGTTCCGAATGCCGTGTGTTTTCCGTAACGGCTGCTTACACTAAACCGCTTCATCGTTTTTCTTGGCGCATACGTTACTGTTCTTTCTCACGTTTCAGGTGCGAGTGCGGGCACTGCCAGGTTCTCGCCAACTTCCGTGGCATAGAATGCCTGTGCTGCCGAGAAATGGATGCACCTGTGACGACTGCACAGCCGCACGGTTGCATCACCGAGCATCGAGATTTGAGTGTTCTCTGCTTGAACATCACGGTGCTCCGTGTGGCATACCTGGAACTTCGTTCATGGGGGCACACCATGGATAACGAAATGCACAAGCAAGTTCTTCAGTTCCATAACTCTTGCTGAACAATTCAATAAGCATGCAACACTAAAGCAATACGCGTATTAAACAAGACAAACACATCAGTTGCTTTGTGCCTTTGTGAGGGCGTTCTTTATTATTTTTATTTTCAATTCTGTTTATTCACTTATGCTGTCACATAGTGGGCCAGCAAAATGCATATCCAGTCTTTCTAGAATGTGTAAGGCAATCGGTTTGAGCATACCATCGAAACAGTTACAGTTGGCAGTTGTTGGTATCTTAAATGAACACCACTAGTATATATGCAAGTGTCATTTGATTCATGTAAAGCAACTTGAATTCAACTGTGTAATATATATCTTCATTTTTTTTACAGACGCTATCGCTACACAGCGTACAGGCAGTTTGTATGGTGGCTCTGGGGGCGACTTCGAAAGGGGGGAACGCTTTGTGTTGCCTTCGTGTGTGGTTGCCAAAATTCGAGCAACTTTTCCGACGGAAACGCCCACAGGGTTTAAGTACCCAGAGTACTGAGGAAAAAAAATTAATGTTCTGGCAGCGGCGGACAACTACGGCGCTAAAACGACCCTTGTTGTGATCTCATAACAGCTTTCGCTGTACAGCGTTAAACGACCCTTGTTGTGATCTCATAACAGCCTTCGCTGTACAGCGCTAAAACGACCCTTGTGATCTCATAACAGCTTTCGCTGTAAAACCTGCAGCAACAGACGCGCTCATCTGGTGAGATGTGGGCGAAATCCAAATGCTGGTGTCAGCAGCAGGAATTGCCTGGGATGTCCGCAAAATTTCCCAATGCAAGATGGGAGACCCAACGTTAGCTAAAGGTCGCTGTTGAGCGGTGAATGGTTGACCCCACGGAAAACATCAGGACTACTTCAAGCCATTTGTTCAGCGGCGAAACGAACTTGGAGAGTGCAGCGGCTATCTTCTGTGGTGCAGCGGGGTGGCTCTTCCGAACCAAGCGCGCGGTCATGTTTTGTAGTTGCTACACAGTACCCATCCTGGTATTGTGAGCACGAAGTAGCATGGTCTGGTGCCAAGAATTGATGGAGACATCAAGCGAAATGTCCAAGCTTCTCAACGCAGTCAAGAGACAAGGCCAGCACCACCACGTACAAGGTTTTTCGTCCCTTGAAGTGCGCATAAGAGCGATGGTCCAAAACCCCCCATCAACTGTGTGGGACTATACGCAGGAACTGCTTTAGTCCTAGCGCGTGCCACACACTAGAATTGGTTGGATGTGGTTACATTGAAAGCTATGTCAACAGCAACTACAACAGCCGCAAATCACACGCATTGTGTGTAGTACACGATGTTTCAGACAACATTGCTTTGGGCAGTGGACTAGAATTCTATTCAGAGGAGTTTAAAGCGTTCATGCGAGACAACCAGATCCAACACGTCAGAGCGGCACCTTACCACCAATCTTCCAATGGTCACGTTGAATGCATCATGCAGGAAACAAAGCAGGTCCTGAAACGTGCAAGTGGTGGAGACATGGCCACCAAACTGGCTCGTTTTTCTTTTAAGCCAGCATATTGTTCCACACTCAAGAACAGGCTGAAATGCTGATGGAAAGAAGACCTCATAATGTGCTGGACAAACATCACACACAAACGTTAGGGGAGATGATAAATAAACAAGAAAACTGTCACATCAAGGCAACCAGAAGGAGCAGTACCTTGAGTATCAGCAGCCTATGTTCATCGGAAAGTACATGGAAGGCCCAAAGTGGCTGCCTGGTGTTGTGTGCGACTTCACTGGAACCTTGTCGTACAAGATTTGAATCACAGACGGTTGTATTTGAAAGCATCTTATTCACTTTGCACGTCTGCAAATAAATCACTTTGAACATCTGCAATATGAATGTGATTCTCAAGGTATTCAGGATGGGCATGAACACGCTCCCACCAAGCTGAATATTCGTCAGTAAATGAGGCTATTGGCCAACAGCCACTGCTTCTGGAGCCTCTCCACCGTTCTGAGCAATGGACTTCACCAGCTTAGGGTGTCAACACCACATAAGAGGCAGTGGCCAGGTCACCCTCATCACCACCTGTCTCACGCCTGATAGAACAATCCAATCATCCTGGCCGACATCAGCATCTCAGGCAACGACCGAGCTACCTCAAGAACTGCGTCAGCTAGAGGTCGACAGTGCTGTGCCAGCAAACCTCTGTGCCTCAGCGCAGTCTATTGGCTATTGTGATTGGAATCACCTCTGGTGTGCACGACAGGCAATACCTTGCCTCCGTACAAAGGTGCAGTGGCAACCACATAACTCTAGTGCACTGCAAGCTAGTGGGCTTAGTTATTAGACACACAACAATTTTACTCATATGTTCTGTTTGCAGCATCAGGAAGATGCTTAATCAGAAGAAGGCAGCGCCAAGTGTGCATGTTTCATTTTTTCCATGTGTGTGCGCTTCACCATCAAAAAGTGTGACCACCACTCAGCATTGTTTGGGAAGCGTATTGTTATAGTCTATTCTGTTAAGGTTGTACACAGTACTTGAGTCGCTGTAGTCGCTGCTACCGTTGTACTGCATGCTTGTACAGCGAGTGTACAAACGGGTACAAGTTCACTTGATAAAGCGTTTCTCCTTTACCAGTCCGACTGCCACCTTCTTCACCGTCACAACCACACGACAATACCAAAAGAGTTCAAGACAATTCCGCACATGAACAAATCACTTTGTACATCTGCAATATGAACGTGGTTCTCAAGACATTCAAAGTGGGCATGAACACAGTCCAGCCAACGCAAATGAGTTCTGCGGAATCCCACAAGGTGGCGGGAGGGTTAACAAAGGGAAAATAGACAAGTACCTGTTTGTAGCACGAAGCCACAGGGAAATCCGTACGGATTTCGCAGAAAGAAAACCTTCTTAGTTGCCGAAAAATTCGTCCTGGTCCGGCTTTCGAACTCGGGACCAACGCCTTTCCGGGGTGGTCGCTCTACCAAGTGAGCTAACCAGGAAGCTAGCAATTGGCAGCGCGAGGGCGAATTCATCGACAACTCGAAGCACATGGACACAAGTAATGCAAATGAGTTCTGCGGAATCCCACAAGGAGCTGGAAGGATTAACAAAGGGAAAATAGACAACCACCCGTTTGTAGCACGAAGCCACAAGGAAATCCGTACGGGCTTCTCAGAAAGAGTAACTGTAAGGTTGCGCTCTTCGGGACCCCCCCCCCCGCCCTCCTGCCAACGCCCACATTCCTGAGCTAGAGGGACAAGGGATAGAGGGTGCGCCCCCCAACCTATGCGGGTGCGTCGGACGTAACTCACCCCTCTGCGCCTTGCTTGGGATTACCTGCCCAACCCTTCTGCTCTTCCTGTTACCTGTCATTCCTGGCCGGTGCCGATGACCGCAGGCAACGCGGAGTGATGGGGGAGGGGGGAAACAGGGAATAAAAAAGGAGCGGCCCAAGAGACCGCGACGTCTTTTTTGCTACTGGAAAGCTTGCCGGCTAGACATCGGTACTGCAGCTTACGGCCTCACTGAGGGTCGTTTTCCCTTTTACTTTTGTCATATTCCTGTACATAGTTCTGTACATAAAGCTTGTTTTAAAACGTCCAGCGGCGAAGGCGTCTTCTTCCGAGGCAACGTCACGAAGACGGCGGCGATCTCCATCGCGAAGCGCGGGCCCGGCCTTGCTTCGCTCGAAAAGAACCTGGCCGAACAACTCCAAGTTCGGACGAAAATTTACATCCATGTTCCCAAACCTCAGTTCGTACTGCTCCCACCTTAGGCGAAATTCGGAAAGGCTGACATACGATGAACTCTAATATCCCACTGCATGAATGCAATCTGTATACTGCATCAAAACTTGAGGAACCGTGCTTTGTCTGCAGCTACCAGGTCTTCTTTGGGCACCTTTTGGCCCTCCTCAGATGAATATGCCGGCGGGACCTTTTCCTCCACCTGTAAAAAGTGCTTTGGGGAATGAGTCGTGCAGCTGACCCAACTCCATCACTTTTTCGTGCAAGTATTGTGCATAGTATGAAAAAGAAGAAGTTTAAGATACGTAATTTCTACCTTGCTTTTTTTACCAGTAGGCATACAGAGTTTGGTGTTCTGTGGCACAAAATAAGTCTAAATAATATACACATGGCTCAGAACCAGGCAAATAACAGACAGCTAAATGTTTCGCCTACATTCATTGCAGTGTGTTAATTCACTGTGGCACTTGAGTGCTTCTACAATAGTGGCTTGCCTCTCATTAACAATATGTAACACATGTTACTGCAGGAAATGAACTTTTCAAGCTTAAATACCGTGAGTGACTTCATGGTTGCTTGTTTACAAGATGTACCTCAATAATTTCTCTACTTGACACTGGCTATTCAGAGAAACTGGGCATGTCTTGCAGCAGTCAGCTTACTGAGTGCTCATTATATTTACTTTCATTGAGAAGTGTTAGGTAGCTTTCAGAAGTGCACAGCAGCAGTCTACTTACTGACTGCTTGTAATTTTTATCACTGCAACTGTATGCAGTTGCACCCTTTCCAATGAAAGGGTGACATCGATTTTATAGTTCACACAGCAGGCTGTGTGAAATAAGTTAAACAGATCTGGCAAAAATGTGTCTTTTTTTACAAATGGCATTCACAATAATCCATCAAATGTGGGTGAAACATAAGCTTACTGTGACAAAGGGTGCTGACACTCCTTAGCTAGCCATCAAAAGAATACTCCTTGCAGACTGTCAGTACTAAGGCATGCGAATGATTCTGTACGCTGCTAAAATATTGAGTTGAAGAATAGTTAATAGGCGGGCTAGTTGGTATAGACTCATTATGACAACTGGGCAGCGCAAACAAACAGGACGAAGTAAGAAGGTACACAAACAAGCGCAGTTTGTGTACCTTCTTACTTCGTCCCGTTTGTTTGCACTGCCAAGTTGTCATAAAGAAATATTGAGACCTGCTTAATGTTAAACCTAATTACATACACACAGCTGGTGTGGCAGTTGTCTCATTGCTCAAGCATATTTTTTTGTGTGGGCATGTGCGGTGCTTTGCATCTAAAAGGACAAGTTTGGATGGTCTACATTTTTTGTGCGCAACATGTTTCATGATGTGCCTCATTTTTTTAGCGCTGTTTCCTCGTGAATCATTTCATCGAAACTTTTGTCATTTTAGCTGCAGTACAGAGTGCTTGACGCTTGCCTTCAATTATAATAGCTTCACGAGGTTGATGAAAACACTTTCTCTGTCATTAGCTTTCTGACTTTCACTCCACTGTAACTTGAATGGTTGCTTACTTAAATTAACAGCGCAAAGAACGGACACCACACAAAGGAAACACACAGGACAAGCGTTGACTTCCAACTGAAAATTTTATTGATACGAGAGCATCTTATAAATGCACGTGACAACAGTTAAGGAACACCAGAGTGGAAATAAAATTTTCAGTTGGAAGTCAGCGCTTGTCCTGTGTGTTTCCTTTGTGTGGTGTCCGTTCTTTGCGCTGTTAATTTAAGTATGCATAACCAACTAGCCCAGTCAGCTACACTCTTGAATGGTTGCCTACAAGTTTACTATTCAGTACGTAGCATGTCTCTAAAGCTAGACTTCTTTGACGAACATTACATTGAATAACAAGCAAGGCAGCAGAATGTGACAGATGCTTCAAAGGTGACTTGCCAAATCTGGCTGCTGTCTTGAGTGCACACGCTGTCGACGTGCCTTGCCTGGCCTTTGAAGTCTTGATGCGCCACTGCTCTGTGCCGTCACTGCTCCTTGCTTGTTCTCGTTGAGCGTTTTCATTGAAGTGCAGTGCAGCAATCAACGTCCTTCAAAAACAGTTTCCATAGCGTTCATAATCCATTGTATCCTCATTAAAATAACATATTGGTCATCTAGGGGCTCACCGGTCTCTCATGCCTTCAGTGGGCAGGACAGCGGCGACGCCGGAATGTTGCCTAATCGCTGCTTTTTCTTCGTGCAGCTCCTCGGATTTTTCCATGGCTTCTTCTGCGACGGTGCTGCCTCATCGTCCAAGGTGCCTTTTTTGCGACACGTGGAACCTCCCGATGGAGTGCCTATGGACTGCCCTGTCACTCGTCTTGGTGATAGCCATGGCGTGTTCTGTGGCCTTCCGAACGGCCTGCCACGTGCTGCGCTACTGATTGATGCCATCGTTGTTCAGCCAATTACCGTCCACCTGCGGTCAGCGACGTCTACATGGGATACTATAAATGCCATCTAGACAGCACCTTCCTTCAGTGGACAGAACAGCGGCGATGCCGGAATGTTGCCTAATCGCTGCTTTTCTTCGTGCAGCTCCTCGAATTTTTGCATGGCTTCTTCTGCGACGGCGCTGCCTCTTCGTCCAAGGTGCCTTTTTTGCGACACGTGGAACCTGCCGATGGAGTGCCTATGGACTGCCCTGTCACTCGTCTTGGTGATAGCCATGGCGTGTTCTGTGGCCTTCCGAACGGCCTGCCACGTGCTGCGCTACTGATTGATGCCATCGTCGTTCAGCCAGTTACCGTCCACCTGCGGTCAGCGACGTCTAGATGGGATACTATAAGGGCCATCTCGACAGCACCTTCCTTCAGTGGGCAGAACAGCGGCGACGCCGGAAAGTTGCCTAATCACTGCTTTTTCTTCGTGCAGGTATCGTACATCCAACATGCCTATAGCTATCGATCGGATGACCGCTTTTTGTTGCTGCTGTTCTGCCCGAACAGTCTTGTTGATCTCTGCTTTCGTGTGTTGCATTGCTACGATGACCTTCTCTTGAGTGGGGACGTTGAGCTTAGCCCTGGGCCTAGAGGGGTGCCTTCAACAAAAACATCAAAGGCACAAGGGGCTGATGCCAATAATACCAGTGACAACCCCTGCTCCGACAGTCCCACTCCAGAAATGGCTAATCTTGTCGCACAATCTTTTAATTCACGCTTTGATGCCCTTGAAGCGCGCGTATCTTCGCTGGAATCTTCTACAGCTGCTGTTGACGGCAGTGCAGCGTACGACAAGCTTAACTCTGAAATTGTCTCGCTTAGGCAATCAGTCTGCAAACTGACTTCTAAGTCCGACGAGCTAGAAAACCGTTCGCACCGGAACAACATCCTTTTGCATGGTTTACCAGAAACACACGATGAAAATCTGACTCTTTAACGAATACTGTTTCGCAAGTACTAACGGAGCATCTTAAAATAACATGCCCAGATATTGAGCGCTGTCATCGTGTGGGCAGAGCACGGGATGGTAGACCGCGTCCTGTCATTATGAAAATTTTTGACTTCAAGGAAAAAATGCGGGTCATGAAAAACGTCACGAAACTGAAAGATTCTGGTTTTTATATTACTGAAGACTTATCACCGAATGTACGCACCTTACGTAAGAAGCTGTGGGACGCAACGGCAAGTTTTCGTGATAAGGGATCCAGAGTTAAACTACGCTATGATCATGTTTACATTGATGATGTACGCTACACGTGGGACACTGATACAGACTCACTAAAGCGCGTTACCAACCATGTTACTAAAAAGACTGTTGCTTCAATGACTGGAACAAATTCTCGTTGACTGCCATCATGTAGTAGCCGTATAAGTTTTTTGTTTTTGAATGCAAGAAGCATTGTGAACAAGTTTGTACCTTTACTCGCTCTTGTATCGTCATATTCACCCCATGTAATAGCTATAACAGAGACCTGGTTACACAGCGACGTATTCGATTCCGAATTTACACCACCGGGCTATGTAGCAATACGGAATGACCGATCTTGTGGTAAAGGTGGTGGTGTCGCTCTTGTTCGTTCGGACATTAAATTTTCTGTGCTCCCTGCCACGCAATGTTGAAGTTACTTGGTGTAAACTATGTTTACAATGTCCGCCTCGGTGGATCAGTGGCTAGGGTGCTCGGCTGCTGACCCGAAGGTTGCGGGTTCGATCCCGACCGCGGCGGTCGCATTTCGATGGAGGCGAAATGGTAGAGGCCCGTGTACTGTGCGATGTCAGTGCACGTTAAAGAACACCAGATGGTCAAAATTTCCGCAGTCCTCCACTACGGCGTCTCTCATAATCATATCGTGGTTTTGGGACGTTAAACTCCACATACTACTACTAGTACTATGTTTACAAGGGCTATCTATGATTGTTGGTGTGTGCTATCGAGCTCCTGGTTCTCCAATAGAAATTTTAGAAAAGCTTAGCTTGTTCATGCACGAACATGACTTCGGCACCTCGGAGATTGTGTTCATGGGGGATTTTAATGCTCCGGGCATTGACTGGCGAGCTCTGTGCTGCACTGGTCATGATCTAGCCATTTGTAGGGAACTTTTATTTCTTTCATTATCCCTTGGTCTTACTCAGATCGTGCAAACACCTACCCGAAACACATCTGTCCTTGATCTGGTCTTCTTAAGTTCGCATCTAGTTCAAACTGGCTTTCAGTGCGATGTAGTCGATGGCATTTCTGACCACAAAGCTGTCTTCGTTTCAATTCCCTCTTCATTGACGAAAGTGCAGCCTCATATTTCTCGTTTCCTTGATTTTTCTCATGCTGATGACACGTCAATAACGGACACTCTTACATTTAATTTTGATTCCTTTCAAGCACTTGGTCTTCGCGAAAACGTTGATAAACTGGTTGAAGAATTCGAGCGCATCGTTAAACGATCCCTTTACGGCCTGACCCGCACAAATGTGTGGGTCGATAAAGACGCTCACGAAACGGCACCTGTTTCAGTTTCGGTTTCATAGCTCTGTGCCACTGAAGTCAATGTTTACGGGAATATATCTGTTTCAGTAGTTCAATAATTTCGGCACCAGAGGGCGAGTAATCTTGCGCGAAAAATGCCGTCTGAGCACGTGCGCCGACAGCAGCTACCTCAGACATGTAAATCAACGCTCCTTCTTGTTATACATTTTTTTTCGAGAGTGTATGCATATGAAAGGAATAATGAGACTTAGAAAAACATGCTTCGCTAAAGAAATTACGCGTTCCTACCACACGCGCTGTGCACTCCCGCGTGAAAAAGTCACCCGCACGTTTGTGCGGGCTGGGCTTTAGTCCTCGTCAAATGCACGGCAGAGCGGCGCAGGTTGGCTCGTTCGCGCGCGGTTGCGCCTGCGCATTCTGTTTTTTAGGGGGCGAAGCTCCTCTTAGTCTAACCTTGTCAGGCGTAACGCGTAACCCCCAGTATCGCCTGCCATATCGGAGGCCATGATAAGAGATGACCATTTCTCGTCTCATTTCCTAGATGGCGTTACTCTGCCGCTACTCTCCGAATTGCCGCTACTCTCCGATTGGCTGCTGCGCGCGCTTTGCCTGAGTGCGCGGCGATCGAGTGCCTCTCTCAGTCTCCTATATCGTCGCCGTACGTGTCGAATCGTTGGTGGGGCATGGACGAAGCGAAGCAGCGGGCGCGGAGAGCCGCCGCTTCTCGGGCTCGCCTTTCGGGGTCCGCTGCTCTCGCTGCTCGGAGTGCACGTTGGCGCCGCTAGCTGTGCACTTCTCCGACCACAAGTGCGTAATATATAACGGTAACTTGAAATCTCAATAAAAGTTTTCTTCATTGTACCTCACGTGTTTGTATGATGATTTTATCGGGCGAACTTCTCGGAGGGTTAACGGCATCAACCACAACCTCTCAAGCTTCGCCCACCTCACCATCATTCACCTCGTGGATATGCTGTGATTTTTTTTATTGCGAATAGCTTTCTTGGCATCTTATTGGCACTTTCTTTTTTGGCGTTTCCTGATGTTTTCTTATATCTGAAGTTAGCGACGCGAAGTGATGTGCGGGAATTGTGATCACCATTGACGCAGAAAATATTTATTTTGTGAATGTGTTGTGACAACATGCATTATATTTCAAAGAATTGGATTTTACATTGCCTATGATATATATTTTCAGTATCGCCAGTGAAATTCTAAGGATAATAAATAACATTGAGGGTTAAAATTGCTAAAATTATCTAACTTAGGGAACAAGCTTCTGTGGGCCCTGAATTTTCTTTATTTTTCACATGCCTAGATTTTCAAACCAGAGAATGAAGAAGACATAGAAGAGATATTGAGCCTCCTGATGTCTTGCGTCAGAATTGGGTAGGGACCACGTTGACGAATTGACAGAGATTCATATTCGTCGTTCGAGCCAACTTAGTGATGAAAACGGGAGTATGGAAGGCTAGTTTTTAAGCAGTCGCCTCCGTAATAACTGGGCCAGGTCACCACTCACCCTATCCTGTCAGTTTCAGTGAAATTGATGTCTTTTGGAAGAACACATTCGGCTACAAAGCATCGCCTGCTTGGAAGTGGTGAGACAGCCGACGTTCTTGTTCTTGTCAAGACTCCTTTGCCAACTTTCTGACACTAATTTAATGCAACGATCTTTGAAGTTACGGTTCACAAAACGGCAGTGTGCCCTAGTTGTAGACATAAAACAACTTTGCAAAGCTGTGCAAAAGATCAAGCAGATTTTGGTATGGATCTGATCATGGGCTGCATCCGATCTCTGAGGAACTTTGGTCGTCACCAGGCGCCCAAGCATTGAAAGCGGAAAGAAAAATGTGTCACAAGATCAATCCTTAGACAACTTTACTGGAGTGTAAAAGGCGCCCGGCATAGCCAAGCGATTAGACTCAGCTATACGTACCACTGGCGACCAGTATACAGCTTGACATCTGCACATCAATGCAGGCTGTCAAGTGTAGCTTCTTGTTCAAGGACGCGTTCTATGAAGTGCAACTTATACCTGTGCCTCACAAGTGACACTCAATACTCTAAAATGTTGCATTCGCAGCGCTGACCACGCATTTTTTGCTTTGTCTTAGCCGTTATGAGTGTATTCCTCGCTGCAGTGAATCACATGAATGCCCAACCCGCACAAATGTTCGGGTCTGTTTTCTGGGGCAAAAACTCCAATTCTTACAGTTTAGCCTTTGAAAACTTAATTACAATAGAGCAAACATCAATAATTTTTAGCAAGTTAGCAATTTTTAGATGCGAAGCATCTTATGCTCGGGGCTCCCTGTGTCCGTCCCGCGTCCCGCGTCCCCCGTCCGCTGTCCCCCGTCCCGCGTCCGGCCACTTTCATGAAGTAGGGAAGCACCCATTATGCGAACCAGAACACTGTAGTAATATGAAGGCCGTCAACCCTAACACAGTCATCAGAGTCATGGCCGAGAGCACAGAGAGGCTGCTTAGCAATGGCTAGGCAGGTGGTGTTCGTCGCCCAGGTTGACCCCATTCCTTGAGTCATGGCCGAGAGTAGAGAGAGGCTGCTTAGCAATGGCTAGGCAGGTGGTGTCTGTCGCCCAGGTTGACCCCATTCCTTAATCTTGCTTGCATGTGCTTGGAGGGGGCTTAGTCCGTCCCGCGTCCCACACCACCACAGCGCATGCACGTCCCCTACCCCTCTCTCTCCCACGCTCACCCCCTTTCTCTCTTCTAGGAATCCTCTACTCTACGGAGCGGCCCCCGCGTCCCACACCCCCCACAGCGCATGCGCGTCCCCTCCCGTATGCTCTCCTACGCTCACCCCCTTCCTCTACTCTAAGAATCATCTACTCTAAGGAGAGGCGCCCACATCCACACAGCGCATGCGCGTCCTCTCCCCCTCTCTCCTCTAAGAATCCTCTACTCCACGGAGCGGCTCCCGCGTCCCACACCCCCACAGGGCATGCACGTCCCCTCCCCCCTCTCTCTCCTCTTCTACGCCCCCCCCGTCCTTTCATCTAGGAATCCTCTACGGAGCGGCGCGCACGACAGGTGGTGTGACAGCTGCATACTCCGCTGGGGGCGCCACGGTAGTTCCGCGGTATGAAAATGACGGAGCGCGCGCGCCTCATTCTCTCTCCTGTGCAGCGCCGCGATGAGCTCCCGGACCACTGCCGTGAAATGAGAGCGGCGACGCTCCTCCCGCTCAAGCTAATTATCTCCCCGCTGCTTCGCATCCACACATGGTTCCCTTTGGCGGGAGATGGGGATTTTTTTTCATTATATTTTTCTCGGGCAGGAAATGGCTATGCATCGATAACTTTGTTCCCCTCAAGACTGAAAAAAGAAATCCTAAGGTCCCTTGGATGAATCGCACCTATACTGCATACATCACGTCGCGTTCGTCGTTTACGCCGCCAAAAAAAGGAGCTAGATCCTGACAGTATCATTCGCTTTAATAGTACCTTGCTGCAACTACGTACCGAAATGCAAAGAGCTAAAGATTTTTATTTTCAAGTCAAACTTCCAGGATTGCTTCAAACTAACCCGCGCAAATTTTGGACTTCTATATCGCCAAATAAAACTGGTACCATTTCGTTTATACTAGATGGTAAGGCTATTTCAGACCCACTTGAAATAACTAATGTTTCAATGTCTACTTCCAGTCAGTATTCACGCATGATAACAGTTTTCTCCCAGTATTCAGAAGCCCTAATCCTGAGCTTTATATTGACGATGTGTTAATAAACGAGAACGGCATCCTGAACTTGATACTCAAGTTAGACAGAAAAAAGTGCACGGGTCCCGACAACATTTCAAACAGCTTTCTGGTACGGTACTCGCTCTGGTGTGCACGTTATTTGTCCATCATTTTTCAAAAATCCATGTCTTCAAGCAATGTCCCGCGGTCCTGGAAACTAGCCAAAGTCTTGCCTTTGCATAAGTCTGGTAACAAGCAACTCCTGTCCAACTACAGACCGATATCACTTACCTCAAACTACGGTAAACTGCTTGAGCATATCATTCACAAGCATATAATGGAATACCTTGAGTCGAATAACCGTCTCTCGAACATTCAACATGGTTTTCGTCGTGGTTTCAGCACACTAATACAACTGGTCGAATTTCTGCATGACATTTCCAGCAACCTAGACATTGGCAATCAGATTGATGCGTTATTCATCGACTTTTCCAAGGCCTTTGATACCGTTATACACAATAAGCTGCTAAGTGAAACTGACGCTATTTTAAACAATCCTCAATTAACCAACTGGATAGCTAGCTTTCTTAAATCTCGATCTCAATACGTGTCATTTAACTCCACTTCGTCTTCAACCGTCAATGTGACTTCAGGTGTTCCACAGGGATCCGTTCTAGGACCTTTATTATTTTTAGTATTTATAAATGACCTTCCTAGCAACATGAAGTCAAAGGTCCGTCTTTTATGCCGACGACTGCGTCCTATATCAAATAATGTCCTCTCCTAGTGACCA
>JALIZH010023107.1:0-28643 GCA_030522465.1 Rhipicephalus appendiculatus
TAACGACGCGCAGTTCATTCAGGCGGATGTCTGCAAATTTAACGGGTCACTAACCCGTCCCCTCTTCAGAGTCTGACGCGACCTTTTGGACCTGGCCATGGTATCGACATTTCCAAGCTGGCCTTATGAAGCTGAGAATTGTGTTCCCGTATAGCCTCGCATAAGCCCCACACCTTTTCGTGATTCTGACGAAACACATCGTGTTGGCGGCGGCGGGCAGCTTCGTGTTATTTTTAATAGTCTGCTAGAATACACCGCGGTGATCATGAGTCCGCTATCATCGCAATAGTAAACGACGTTTCTTTCATAATTAATATGTGCATGTTGCACAGTATGTTACTCGTCTTGGCTATCCCTGCCACTGCTGTTTATGCTTAGATCAGGAGTACCCACCTGCATTAAGTCGTCTTCCTTCACACACATGGCGCTGGATGCTCGCTGTAGAATTTCTAACTGTTACTTGAATGTCGTCGGTTCCAGTATATCGTATGAGGCTTGCATCACTTATAATGCTTCTCGCTACATGTTCGCTATTGGTTGATGTCCGTTTTTCATCCTTTTTTTTTCAATTCGATTATCCTACTCTGCGGTATGTCTTCTATACGAATATATCCGTTAATTTTGAGGGTGATCAGCTTAGCAGCACAAAATATCTCGTGAAACACTTTTGCCAACTCTGAAATGAAATCGTTTACTTTATTTGTAAAGCTAATTCTTTTGTAGACCGCTATTTCTGCGGAGTTATATATTTTATAGATACCAGAAAATGCTCCAGCCATGTATAAAGCTTCTACAACTCTCAATGTATATTTTCTTTCGATTACAGGGTCCCTGACAAGGTCAAAGTGTCCAATGCAGAAAAGGAGGCACAAGACTCCACCAACAGACCCCTGCACTGTGGCCTGTGCCAAAAAAATTTTCAAAACAAGGTCCACTCTGCGAGCACCCACTTGTTTAATTCACGCAGGTTTAAAATGCCACGCTTGCAATGTATGCGGCAGGAAATTCGCGCGCAAAAGTAGCCTCGTCATCCACAGGCGCACGCACACGGGCGAAAGGCCTTACGAGTGCTTGTCGTGCCCTGCCACCTTCAAGACAAGTCATAATCTAAAAACACATATCTTGACGCACACTGGCGAACGACCGCATCAGTGCTACGAGTGCGGACAGAGATTTGCCCAACAAACAACCCTCGCTCGCCACACGCTGACTCATTCGAAGAAAAAAATGTTTGGCTGTCACGTGTGCGGCCGAATGTTTTCGCAGAAATGTAATCTTCGCGTGCATATCCGTACGCACACCGGTGAGAGGCCCTACGTGTGCGACCTGTGTCCTGCTACATTTGCACGCATGAGTATTCTTGAAGCCCACTGTCTTGCACACACTGGTGAGCGACCTCATAAATGCGATGTATGTGGGAAGAGTTTCATCGCAAGGTCGACCCTTTCTCAGCATAAGCGTATTCACTCAGGCGTAAAGAAGTTCGCTTGTAAGTTTTGCAGCCGCAAATTTATTCGCAAAGAAACACTTACACGGCACACCCGGACTCATACAGGCGAGAGGCCGTATTTGTGCCATCTATGTCCTGCTGCATTCTCGCAGAAGGGTTCCCTGAAAAGGCATCTTTTGACCCACACAGGTTGAGCGACCGCATAGGTGCGACGTCTGCGAGAAGGCTTTCCGCACAAGAGGGGCCCTAGTGCGCCATAAGTGTATTCACTGATTGAGTATTCAGGCTTGAGTGTCAATTCTGCACCAGCATATATTGTTTGAGATAATAGTCGCCCACACGTGACACTGTTGAGAAGCCACACAGTGTGTCTCATATCAGGCGGTATTTGCGTGCAAACATTGTTGTAAAAGCAGGTACGGCCTACACCGTTGTACAAACGCCAATAAACCGTTATCACTACCTTGTTATCATTTTTCAAGTGCCGTTGTCATGAACGTTTCCGCTTCCGTGTAGAAGCCGAGATGTTAATTTTTGTCGACACCATTTTTGTCTGCGTTCTATTTTCCTGCCATGATAATGTCACTGTGAATTTGCAATTTTTCGCCACAAGTTCTCCCTCACTCACATTGGAGCTCCCAAACATGATGATGATGTGCGGTGCCTAATGGCGCAAGGATCAGCTATGAGCGTAGAGCGCCATATCGTGTTGTAATGAATTGCCGGTGTATTCTGTATGAAGTGATAAAATCAGCTTTAAATGATGGATGTAACGTGGCTGTATAAGGGCGTAAAACAGGAATTTGGAAACATGCGGTAAGAGATTTGGGATAGGTTGAGGGGACCAGGTCTGTAATATGCCGAGGATTTTTCACCAGCACTAGGCTTCGATATTGCAGACTTACAGAGGAATAAAACGGCCTTGTGACTGGCGTGTGGGCGTTCATTTTATCACAAACCGATCTATACCCACATTCGTAAGCCTGTCGGTTCAAGCCGACCCAGCATGACATTTCTCTAACTCTGCTCGCACAGAACAAGACGGTAGGAAAGTATGTGTTCAATCCACTTGCTACTGACCATGGACAGGGTGTCTACCGACCGGGAAAACCGGGAATTCTCAGGGATTTCTGATAGTCTGGAAAAACTCAGGGAAAACTCAGGGAAATTGTGCTCCCATCAGGGAAACTTGCTGTAACTTCGTTCTAAGGGAACGAAAGTCTTGGTAACTCTGGCTTGATATTTTGTGAACGCATTTTTGTAGGCTTGTGCGAATATTAGAGTATTCGAATTCGCTTCGATTCGAATTTAAATTCCTGAAATTTCGAAGTATTCGACATGAACGAATAGGTCCGCATATGACCTCCTGTAAAGGTGGTCTCACTGCAGTGGAGAGGTGCTAAGCCGTGAAAACACCTTTTCGAAGTGTATACCTAGTCAGCATGTAATTTTCCTGTAAAGATGGTTTCACCTCAAAGAAGAAGTGCTAAGCCGTGAAAACACCTATCCAGGGGAAATCCGCACTGCTGCGAAGTCCCATTTCAAGTTTAAATTAACATATTACGCTCACATCGATTCATCATTTCTTATGTTTAAGAGCATGTTATACCGGCTTATAGGCTCTAAGTATAGTAAATTTTAAAACGTAGCCTATTTTAAAGCTTATCACTGGCATTCTACCCAAAGTCAAATCTTGCTACTATTCAAAGTCGTATGCACTTCCTTCGAAAAAAAAAAAAGAAAGCAATGGCATTTGCACCGGCCTTGTATCAATTAAAAAAAAGTATTGTGCAGGTTAAGTAGGTCATGACAAATATGCCCATTTTTCTTTATAATCTCTGATATATAATATTCGAATTCGATTCGAAATTATTGGACCAAAATCACTATTTGCTTCGAACCTGAAATTCACTATTCGCACAAGCCTACATTTTTCAGATCACGCGGCCCCTGCGGCTGCAGGGAAAGGGTGCACCTCGTTGCTCTCCTCGACTTTGGAGCGACGAAATCGGAGAGCAGCCTTGTGATGCATGGCCTGCGGGAGCCATGAACCATGGCACATCATATTGCGCACTGTTATTTAGGTGTTCTATGACTACGCAGTGCAGTTCTGCATTCGTTGTAGCGCATCGTGTGCGTTAGTGCCTGATGTGGTGTTTTTACTATTGCTGCGTAACAAGTAACAAGCATGACTAGTCGTAGAGGTGGTAGCAGCAGATGTAAAGAGCTCTCAGTTATCATGCAAACGATCACGATCGTTCAGTAAGCGGATGCGATCGGCGTGAAAACAAACACTGCCATTTGCAAGCAGTTGCGATCGGCGTGAAAACAAACACTGCCATTTGTTGGTGGATACCGGAAAGCTCTCACAACCTGTGACGGTGAGCTTTGAAGATGTTATTTGGGATTCTGTGGCGAATAGAATAAATTTCCAGGCAAGGGTAATCGCAACCACCAGGCGTGTTTACCGTAAGGGAAAGCCGTTTTTTTTATTGTGAGGGCACTGCAGAAACAAGTCTTTAGCAGTCGACCAATATTTTTTGGCGCTGCAGCTCGCAGTCACTAGCCGCACCGCTGCTTATGGCAGAATGGGGATGTTTTGCGACAGTTGAATTGTAATACTTGCTTCAATTGCAATAGCTGCTCCACTCTCTAGAGGGGATGAGTGGACGGCTCATACCTTTGTACGTGTTGTGCTCTGGTGGCAAAGTTTCCATAGAAGATACAGACAGATCACTTCTCTTGCTGCAGCGGCCATGTTTTTTGTAGTAGTGAGCTCCTATCACTGGCACAGCCAGGCGGGGGGGGGATGGAGGGGGGGGGGGGGGGAAGGGAAGGTCTGGGAGGTTCGAACCCCACCAAATTTTTTTTTAGTTTGCATGTGTATAAATACATAGATAGAAATGTACCCATGAACCTGTATAAAGCATGATTAAGTCCCCTCCCCCGAAAAGAATTACTAGCTACGCCCCTGGCTGCTGTAGCCTATATTCAAAGTTCCAATTTGTTGCTATCACAATAACTGCTTCGTCCTTGCGGCAGAACAGCTAATTTTTTCTTCTTCTAGCGTGCGACGTTAAGTTTTCGATGTTGTGTGTTTGTTGGAATCAGTGGAGAGCAAATGGTTCAGCTGGGTAACATGACAGCATCGGTGTTGCTCTACTGTAGGCAACACCCAACATTTTGATAACAAGCAGCGGTAGCAGAATAGGCGCAATTGCAGAGTGTGTCAAACCTGCAATTATTTCGTCCTTACGCATGCCGCACCGCTGCGGCATCAAATCGTGGTCGCAAGATCTGAGGTTCCACAAAATCGATTTTTTTCGTGTCAAAAAAAAAAAAAAAGCTTTTCATGCCGCCGCATTATTCGAGCATTCTTACGGCATTTTCAGTGTAAGAATGAATCCTTCGGCAAGTATACTTTGCATGAAAAGACGAATTTCGGTTAATGAAATGTTGATATAAGAACGTTAATTGCCCATTTTACTGACTTCGCTGTATCGATGTTTAACTGTACTCTACTATTCTAATGAGATTAAGTCAGTTTTTTTTAACGTGCATACTAAAGAGTGACATCATCTTGCGACATGGTGTCAGCCCGTTTTGACAAAAAAAAATGATTTCACTAAGGGAATTTTAGCAAAATCACTCAGGGAAAACCTGGAAAACTCAGGGAATTTTGAAATGTCCGCTTGGTAGACATCCTGAGTGCTATCGGCGCTACAAGAATTCTCACTGAAAAGGTTCGGATGTCGCCTACCTCTGCCATCAGATTAAGTCCAAACATTTTGCTAAAGAAACCGTGCCCATATTTTCAGGCCTGAACACTGTCCAAAAGCCACAACGTGTGCAGCTTGCACGGTACGAGATTTTCGCAGCATTGCTTTCTGATGAAGCGCATGTTAATATGTTACTCATCGAAATATCCCCGCAGAAAGGCAGCAAGTGAGTGAGTGAACTCTGTTGCAAAATTGGGCTGGATTGTGGTTCGGGCTAGACCGCATAGGTAGTGGCCAGACGACTAATTGATGAATTATTAATAATATATCGGGTTGAACGGGCGATAAGCGCGATATGATTATGAGAGACGGCGTAGTGGAAGACTCCGGAAATTTTGACCATCTCGTGTTTTCTGCCGTGCACTGACACCGCGCAGTACACGGGCCTCTAGAATTTGGCGTCCATCGAAATGCGGCCGCCGCGGTCGGGATCGAACCCGCTACTTTCGGGTCAGCAGCCGTACACCATTGGGGGGGCGGGGAGTTACGGTGTCGCCCTCTATCGGACGTACCTCGATTGCGTGCTAGGTAGCATACAGCCAGCGTGCTCCCCATAGGTTTTGCTGTCGGCGCTCTACAAAAACATCTCGCGGAAGCCCTCTAAGACGTTTCTTTAAGTACTTTCTAAGCGAAATATGTTCTTTACTGTCAAAATAATAATTTTGGATGAACAGAAAGCCCAAGGTAGTTTACAGTCGCTGTCTCTTTGCAGAAAATGGAGCACCCGCTTAACGCAGACACCGCGACGGAGACCCCTGTACCGGCTTATTGCGTGAAATGTAGTCATTCGCTGAGTGTAAACCATGTGAAATATCTTGTTAGAGACTGCCTGTATGCCCAAAGGGAGCATAACAGAAAAAAAGCCTCAAGCCAGCGATCGACCGGGTTCGCTGCGATCGACGGTGCTTCTGCATGTAAGTTCGTACTGATGGTATCGTTTTGGCACCGTTCTGTAAACTTTAGGCCGCAAAATATGAGAATTTATCGGTACACATACAGGTATAGTTGCGCGGACGCTGCCAGAGCTGTTCGAAAGCAATTTCGTTACAACTATGGGACTCCGGTGCGCCGATGACCACTTGTGATGTGCCGTCCCGATGATTGAATGTTTTTTTTAATCTAAGTTTCTGTGCGTTTCAATGTCATTTGAGAAGTTGCCTCGCACTACGTATTGATGGGTCTTCTCAGCGAGCAATTGCCGCCGCTTTTGCTTCTTATTTCAGTGCGTTCGTTTCGTTTGGTACTCACACAAACTGCGATGCCTTTTTTTAATATGAACGTTAGTCCCAGTCACATTCCAGTAAACTTGCCGCTCTGTGCCATCAACAAATTCATAGACCACACCTTCACCACTTCGATATTGCTGGTGAAAGAAGACGCGGTCTACAAAGGACAAGAATTGTAGCATGCAATGTCAAACAAGTAAAGAAAATGCATAACGCTCGCCGGACTTGTTCTGCAAACGTCAGCTGTGAATGAGGACCCAGATGGACTTATAACAGGAAAAGAAATAAAAAAAAACAGCTCGAAATTCTGACAGGACACAAGACGAAGAAGGCATGATAACAGCGCTGCTGTCATGCCTTGGTCATATTGTGCCCTGTCAGAACTGTGCGCGGTTTTTTCCGTTATTAGCATGAACGAACTAGCCCAAGACTCAACCCTAGCGCATGAACTTGAAACAGCTGTGAAAGAAAGAGAAGTTATTGCCGCAATCTGCAGCTGCAATGCAGGGTAACAACGCATAAAGAGAGAAATGCAAAATTTTAATGCGCAGCATAATTTGACAAGTGGCCCAGCAATTTTTGCAACATGTCGTGTCTAACGCAAACAGCGCGGCATCTTTCCCACATAAATAAGGCTCCAAGAAAATACATATACGGTTGGAGAGGCCCAACTTGAGTTTTAGAGTGGCAAAAATAAATTTGGGCTTTTTCGCGTGCAATGTGTGCGCCAGGAGAACGCAAGCTTGACTGAAAGAATGTTATAGACAACATGAATGCAACACAGGGTCAGCCACAGCATTTGACTCGCTCGCTATGTGCATCCACCAGCAAACGTGGTGTAGCTTTGAAGGCCAAAGCTTTGGATGCCTCATCAAACGGGAAGATTGATCGTCGGCGCCCCGCATCGGCGGTGTCAACACGAGTGATGAGAAAACACGGCTGATCCCTCTGTCACCGGAATCGGTATAACACGAAAGTGAAATGGGCCTTCACAGAAGTAGCTCAGCTTTTATTGTGCATTGTTTCGCCACAAGGGTCGAAGGAATGAATACTATAGCAACAAATTGGAATGTCCCGCGAAGAACGGCAAGCAGACCGAAACGTGCAGCGCACTGCTGAAGCATAAAGGACGCACGGAAAGAACATACATGAGCGCGAACTAACAACTGTCACAGCTCGACATTTTAAGTGCGCTGCTCAAACACAAAGGAGGACGCACGAGACGAACGCACAAGTATACACATGACGAGTGGAACTAGAAACTGTCACAGTTGTAACCTTCTTTATGTGTGAGCGGCGCCCTCCTTTCGCGAAAGCGGCCGCTGCAGTGAGCGAAGTGACCTTTGTGCTCTCCCTAAGTTGCGGTGAAAGCACACGACGTACAAATCGCTCCCGCGAGATAAGCGCGCGCGCATCGCAACGAGCGGGGCGACAATCTTTAATGCGCTCCCTTAGAGCCGGTCACGCCATCTCGCCAGTGATGACGAACCACACGCTTAAGTCGACGAGCTCAGAGTACCGCGAACGGCAAATGGTGTATATAATTAGCTCGCCGTTAGCATGCTGAGGAATGTGTCCTTTGTGGCCGAGTCGTTTCGCGCCGCGCGTTCAGGAGCGAGGGGTCGTAGGTTCGACTCCCGGCGGCAAAATTTTTTAAATGCGAAGCATTTCTTTGCCTACTGTAAGCACTTTTGCGTTTCTGTTTGCGTATCTATCTATCTATCTATCTATCTATCTATCTATCTATCCAGCCGCCTACGTCTGGACGCTCTCGTGATCGCCTCCTTTACAAGGGGTCATAGGTCGGCAAAACTTGTGGAGCTCACTCAGACTCACTCATGAAATATATTTTGCGCTTAGGGCTCACTCGTACTCAGACTCACCAAAATTTTCCTAAGCCTGACTCACTCGGACTCAAACTCACCGAAACATTACTCACCCGGACTTACTCAGACTCATGGCTCGATCTGAGTCTGAGTGAGTCCGAATGAGTCGACTCATGAGTCCGTTAGCCTAGAATTAGCTTATTCGACCATGGTGCCAATGCTCTTTAACACGAATATCTCACGTAATCGGTGCCCTTCTTGGCGCCTTTTGATATAGTACATTCGAATACGAATTGTGAGTATTCGAAAACCAGTAAGGTCATTTTTCTGAAAAGAGATGAGAACATATGATATATTTATAAAAAACATTCCCTGGAAGAGTTGGCAGGGGAAAGTCAAGGCACTCCCTTACGTAATACACGCCTCTGATCAATAAATATTCAAATGGTGCATGAACAACACTGCTTTGTAATAGGGAACCAAAGCTCAAGTTTGCGGAGCGACGACAGCGCCGCGCTGTGGCTCTGGAGAGAAGCGCTGGTGAAACTGGGAATAAGCGCCGCGGAGGGCGCGCCTGTTTCAGCGACAGTAGCGCGCGCACATCGAGGCACCCTAAGCGACAGCCGACAGCGGCGGCACGCGTGCGCACGCGTTCTTCGGTCGGTGCGGGGAGCTTAGACGTTGTGCCGTGAGCTTGGCACGCTGATCCGAGAGGCTTGCTTTGCGAAGCTGCTTTTCCGCGATGGTAGAAGCGACCCCACGAAAATGGAAGCGTGGTCCGAAGTATTACTGTGTTCCACAGCAGTGCAGACAGTACCAAGGCACGCGATCCGCCTGTAAAACTGTATCAGTTCCCGGACAAGTCGTACGAGAGAGAAAGCCCACAAGCGTGTATCACCGCAGTTAAAGGAATAAAGTTCTAGCTCTGCCTCGCCTTCCGTTTTCGCTGACTCAATTCTTCGCTTGAAATCAATTCTTTCGACTACCTGAATCAGTACGTAACGCGGCGCGTGCATGCAACGACTGCAGTAGGGATTGCTCGCCGTCTCGCATTTTTACATCCAATTACGGTTGTATGTTGAAGCAACTTTGTGTTTTGATTCCTCGTGTTTGTGAGACCTAGCTGTCGTTGTTGATGTTCACACTCACAAACTTTATACCGCGGTTAGCGTTGCGGTGTTGGTTGCGTTCAACTGAACTCCGCACAAGGCTGCATCATCGCGCCGGAACGAACGCCTGTGCATTTTCAGCTAACTTCACATCGTTTTGCTAATTTGTTCTGTTTTTGTCGCTTTGTTAGGGTGGTATATATTTAAGCCGCTGAATCTAACTGGCACTTAATTCAGGAATTGTTATTGCCATCTTCGGAGATTGTGCGGTTTTCTTTCACGCGCACCGCGCACTCGTACATTGCTTCTAGAGTGCGTTTACAGGTACGCTTTGCGCCAGCTCGTCGCCCGATACCACATCGCGCCTGAAATTCGACACCTCTCACGCTGAGCCGCGTTCGCGCAGCAGGTCTTATACACCTGTAAAGTCGATATTCTCATAAAAAAGGGAGTGCAAGCACGAATCGAGAAGCGCAAAAAAAAAAGACAGACAGACAGACAGACGAGGCGAGCAGTTCTACTTCCTTCGCAGCGGTTAAAGCTAAGCTAAGCTAGCTGCCTCGTGGCTAAGTCAGCGGGTGATGCTCCAGCGGTACGGAGGGCATGACCCGAACCTTCTCAGGCTTTTTTAGTGCCACGGCCGTGTAGTCTTTGTTTCTTTCACTTTCTTTTTTTTTTTTGCACGCCGCGAAAGTTCGTTCACTACAGTACGCGTTTGCCACTGCCAGCATGCACATCTAAACAACAATCACATGTTTTTCATAGTCGACAACGTGGAACATCGATAACCGTGATTAACGAACTTCTCTCCTTTGATTACGTTCGCTTTTCGAAATGCCTGTCCAGCGGGGAGATCTTTTTCAAGCGGTACATAGCGAAGCGTTGTGCGAGAGCTCTGCACGCGCACGGAAGCGAGCGGCAGCGCGGCGGAGAGAAGGGAAAAGGCGCGGCGCTTACCCCCAGTTTCTATTTTTTTCCGAGGCGCTGCAAGCGCTGCACGTGCACGGAAACGAGCGGAAGCGCTGCGGAGAGAAAGGAAAACGCGCAACGTATATTCCCAGTTTCAATTTTTCCGCCAGAGATGGCGCTGCCTGTGCAGAGTCGCAGCGCCACTGAGCGATGCTTTGGGAGCCTATACGTGTGAGTATTGGCCTCGAGGGCCACCACTGGAAACGCCGGCGCCACTGTCGGCGTGACGTGCTTGGCAGGATCACGTGGTCTCGGCGGCCGCGTCGGCTGCTTGCGGAGCGCTGCCGCGTGCTTTGTAAATGACTTTCAAGCTCCACCTGCGCTGCGGTCGATACGAATACGGCGGTTTTCTCGCATTTTGATCACAGCTGAACCAATTGTAACATGAATGGCTGCCTCCGAAAGCGATGAACATGCTGCTCTTACTGCTCGGTGCCGTAGTGCCGGACGTACGCAACGAAGTCCGGTATAAGCCTGCACCGGTGCCCGTGGGTCAAGAAACTGCGTGAAGAGTGGGTTGTGGTGCTTAAGAACCGGCAAGCAGCGATCGGCTACGAGTCATGTGTACAACAAGCACTTCCGCGACGACGAGTTTCGCTACTGCGTCGGGGCTGTGATGTTGAGTAGCAGAAAGTGCGCACTGCGACGATCGTCCGCGCGCGCGTCCCGCCGGCTAATGGTGCTTATCTACCGCAGGATGGAAAAGGCGCTGCCTTTTGCATCCTGCGATACCATCTCAGAACGTTCTTGTGCGACCTCTTGATCGTCGGCCCCGTGCTCAGCGTCTACAATATGGGCTGCAGATACTTCAGTGATTGTTTAGATACGTTGGATTTAAAAACTCGCAAGGTTCCTTGTGCATTCACCTCAGGTGACCGGAAGGCGAAAGCCACCTTCTTCTCCTTCTTGTCAGTCAATGTATTGATTTTCCTCGCCCCGCTCCAAAAAACTTTGTGCTCCTAACGAGGTTTTGCACTGCCTCCGTGATCGGCCCACCGATCATGGAGTCTGTGCAAAGCGACCATGTCGTGTGAACACGTCATCTTGTGACATCACGTTATGTGGCGTCATGGTGACGTCATGACGTCTTCACAAATTTGGGCAATCTGTGATGTCATGATGACGACATATGGTGACGTCATCACCTGATGGTGATTTTTTTGCATTAATCGTGCCGACGCCGACGAGACGGGATGCCGACGGTCAACCTTCGCTTTTGATGAGGCATCGAAGGCTTTCACCTTCATAAGCTATACGCGACGTTTGCTGGTGGATGTACATAACGAGCGAGTCAAATGCTGCGGCTGATGTGTGCGGCATTTATGTTGGCAATAACATTCTTTCAGTAAATCGTGCATTCTCATGACGCAAACGCTACGTGCTAAAAAGCCCAAATTTACTTGTGCAACTCTCAAACTCAAGCTGGGCCTATCCATCCCCATGCATTTTTTTGGAGCCTTATTTATTTATGTAGAAAAGATGCCGCGCTGTTGGTGTTAGACTCGACATACTTCCCTAATTGCTGGGCAACTCGCCAAATAATGCTGGGCATTAAAATTTTGCATTTCACTTTTTACGTGTTGTTGTTACTCTGCTTTGCAGCTGCAGGTTGCTGCAATAACTTCTCTTTCTTTCACCGCTATTTCAAGTTCAGGTCGGTCCTTGTTTACATCGACGTTTGGAGAACAAGTGCGGCGAACGTCACTGTATTTTCATTCGTTTCCTTGGCGTTGTACGCTACATGGCCTCGTAGACCACTTCTCCTTCTATCAGCAATCTCGAAGTGGTGAAGCTTTGGTCTATGAATTTGTTTATGGCAGAGAGCGGCAAGTTCAGTGGAATGCAAAAGGAACGATAATTCAGCAACATATTTAAAAAGGCATCGCATTTTCTCACGCTTTGTGTGACCACCAAACGAAACGAACACACTGAAATAACAGGAGCAACGGCAATTGCTCACTTAGAAGACCGATCTATATGCAGTGCGAGGCAACATGTCAAATGGGATTGAAACGTACACTAATTTTGACTGAAAAAAAAAAAAGAAAAACGTTGAATCGTCGGGACGGGACACCACAAGTTGCCATAGGCGCGCCGAAGTCGTAGTTATAACAAAAAAAAAATGGATCTGCTCCGATAGCGTCCGCGCAACAATGGTTTTTGCGTACTCACAAATTCTCATATTTTGCGGCCTAAAGTTCACGGCACGGCGCCAAAACACGCTCGTAGCGAAAGCGAAACCATCAGTACGAACATATACATGAGACGCTATACATGCAAAAGCTCCGTCGATCGCCGCGAACCCGTGCGATCCCTAGCTCGAGGCTTCTTTCTGTTATGCTCCTTTCAGGTATACAGGCGTCTACTCTAACAAAATATTTCACAAAGTTTGCACTCAGTGATTGACTACATTTCACGCAAGAAGCCGGTTCAGGGGTCTCATCGCGGTGACCGCGTGAAGCGGGCGCCCCGTTTTCTGCGAAGAGACAACGACTGTAAACTAGGTTGTGCTTTCTTTTCGTCGAAAATTATTATTTTAGCAGTAAAGAACATATTTCGTTCCGATAGTACGCACAGAAATGTCCTGGAGCGCTTCCGCGAGGTGTTTTGCAGAGCGCCGACAGCAAATCTTATGGGGAGCGTGCGGCGGCATCCTGCCCAGCACGCAATCGAGGCGCGCCCGATAGAGGGCGACTCCGTAACTCCTCGAGGCCAATACGTGACTATAAACCTGCACCTAAGCAGGGCTGATAGTAATGCTGAAAATGAATAGATAGGACCATAGGTCGGCAAAAAAATTTAGAACCCACTCAGACTCACTCAAGCATTATAGCTTGCGCTTTGGACTCACTCGGACTCAGACTCACCAAAATTTTCTAGAGCCGAACTCACTCGGACTCACACTCACGAAAATGTTCTTCAAACGGACTCACTCGGACTCAAACTCACCAAAATTTTCTAGAGCCGAACTCACTCGGACTCACACTCACGAAAATGTTCTTCAAACGGACTCACTCGGACTCAGACTCACCAAAATTTTCTAGAGCCGAACTCACTCGGACTCACACTCACGAAAATGTTCTTCAAACGGACTCACTCGGACTCAAACTCATCAAAATATTACTCACCCGGACTCACTCAGACTCAGACTCACAGCCCAATCTGAGTCTGAGTGAGTCCGAGCGAATCGACTCATGAGTGAGTTCGCCGACCTACGCTTGGGGTAGACCAAAATTTGTATGGGAGGGTAAGAGGTATTGACAAATATGTCTGGCTGGTCATGACATGGATACCGTGAAAATACTGTCGCGTACGTCGTCAAACCCTGTCCTGCAGACACGTGTGGCACATACCCGGGCCGCGGTTTGCAGGTAGCGGCACAGGTGTTGGACAATTTATATCTACCCCTGAACGGCGAGGACCGACATAAGTTCATTTAAATGGGATAGCGTTAAGAAAAACTATCGTCGACAGCCTTGACCCGACGAGTGCAAACATTAAATATCAGGGTCCCAGCAGGAATGGAACCCAAGCAATCTGCGTGGCAATCAAGTATTCTACCAGAGACACGCCAAGTCTCGGAACTGCTTTGGAAAAAGACCCGACCTTTTGCAGGCGTCATGTTGGTGAAACGTTAATGGAAAGCTTCTATACCACCATTAGGCTGCCATCAACGCACTTCATTTGCCGACAATCAGCTCAAACCGCTCACAACGAAGCGCCGCTTTGTGCATTTGTATACGCGCCGACGCGACGGTGCTGCCCCCTATAGGTCGATCTCGCCGCCAATCGTCTGAGCATGGCTGTGACGCAAGCGCTTCTGAATGGGATGTTAAATGCTTGTGTTCCGTTGCAGAAGTAACTCAGCGTTCCTGACTGCCCAAGTAATGACGACGGCGTAATATGTTTGAAAACCATCACAACGTTAACATGCGGTCTCATGTAGCAGCGATGGCGCTACTCGCTATCGGCCTACTGCTGCGGGAAATCCGTCAGGCAGGCTCGGTACCCACTACCTCGGAGTGTTGTTCAGTTCATACCTCTATTCTAGTTGACGCAGTTTTCTGTAGCACGCTCAGGATTTCGCAAAGCATCGTTGACGCACGGTAGCGGATCTGAAATATAACCTTTCACACCGCGGCATATAGGTAGGTGGCGAGCACTTAGCACTTCCAAATGGTTTGGGAAAGTATTTTAGTCTCATATCCATTTCAGTGCACCTCATGACTTAATCTAGAGAAAGTGGCACGGGCCGTACGTCCTATCTGTTCCTATGCTAACTCTAGCGGCCATCATCATCTTCATCGGCCGCCTCTAAGTTATGGCGCGCTCAGGCGCATGTGCCTCGCTCCTCGTGCGGCGCGCTGCGAGGTTAGAAAAAGAAAATAAAGAAGTCTTCTTCTGCTCCTGCCATCGGCCTGAACGGTTCCCTGGTCTTTCGCTCGCCGCCACACGCATTGTTATAGAGGACCTAACCTCGGTCCCTATAACGTGGTGACCCGGACGTGAGCGCAAGGCGAGCACTGCATCATGGACGAGACCACGAACGACAGACCGACGATCGGCACAGAGAGCATCGCCACGGTGCAGGTTCACCTGCCGTCGTTTTGGCCACAGAATCCTGCAGCCTGGTTTACGCACGTGGAGGCCATCTTCGCCCTTCGGCGCATTACCTCGCAACAAGCGAAGTATTACCACGCTGTCTCCGCACTCTCAACGGAAGCGGTTGCGGAGTTCCACGACCTTGTGGGCGCGCCCCACGAAACCAACCCTTATGACCACTTTAAAACGACGGTGCTGCAACGCAAGTCTGTGTCTCTGCGCAGGCGTCTCCAGCAGCTTCTCAACGAAGAGGAGCTCGGCGACCGGCGACCGTCGGAACTTCTACGTCGCATGCGGCTGCTTCTCAGTGACTGTCGGTTGGACGTAAACAGCCCGCTGCTGCGAGAACTGTTCCTTCAGCGCCTGCCGCAGAGCGTGGTTGTTGCCTTGGCTACCGCACAAGACGACTTGCCCCTCGACAAGCTGGCGGAGCTGGCCGATCGCGTCACTGACTATTCAACAAGAGGTACTGTGGCAACATCTACCGTTCCGTTGTCCCAACTCGAAGACCGGCAGTCTCGCCTCGAGCAATTGATCGATGACCTTGCCGAGACAGTTAATGCACTACGGCCACCGTCCCACCCTCGCCCACGAGACCGCTATTACCGTCGCAGTTCGTCTCCGAGGTCTCGCTCTCGTTCAGCTTCTCGTCGCCCCGTATACTGCTGGTATCACAGCAACTTCGGTGCCAGCGCACGTCAATGTCGTCCCCCTTGTCGCTGGCAGGGAAACATACCGCAGAGCCACTGATGGCGGCCAGTGACTCATGCCATACGACAAGCCGCCTGTTCTACGTCACTGACAGGATTTCCGGACATCGATTTCTCGTGGACACAGGTGCAGAGGTCAGTGTCGTTCCTGCCGTTCGACTAGACCGGCAACGCTCTCCGCAAACTGCGCCCCTTCAAGCGGCCAACAACTCTGCCATCAACACATATGGTCAGCGCTCTCTTACCATCGATTTGGGTCTCCGACGCACCTTCCGATGGGTATTTGTTGTTGCAGATGTACGCATGGCCATATTGGGTGCTGATTTTCTGACCCACTTCGCCCTTAGTGTTGACCTCCGCGCACGTCGGCTCGTCGACAGGACCACCAGTATGTCTATACAAGGAATACTCGCACCTCCAACGTCTATCACAGGAACGGCGCCACAAATACCATCATCTACGTTCGCCTCAATTCTGTCAGACTTTCCAGCCATCACGAAACCTTCCAACCTTGAGCTGCCAGTACGTCACAACGTCACGCATCATGTTGTCACTACCGGCCCTCCAGTATTTTGCCGACCCAGACGTCTCGCTGGAGACCGCCTTGCCATCGCCAAAAGAGAATTCGACCACATGCTGCAACTGGGCATCATCCGTCCTTCGTCAAGCAGTTGGTCTTCAGCTCTCCACATGGTACCAAAGCGTGACCCAGGGGATTGGCGCCCGTGCGGCGACTACCGTGCCCTCAACGCGCGCACCGTCCCTGATCGCTATCCCCTCCCTCATATTCACGACTTCTCGGCCAACCTCGCGGGAGCGGTGATATTCAGCAAAATAGATTTGGTAAAGGCCTACCACCAGATTCCGGTTGAGCCAGCGGACATCCCTAAGACTGCGATTGTGACGCCATTTGGGCTTTTCGAGTATGTGCGCATGCCGTTCGGGTTGCGAAATGCTGCTCAGACATTCCAGAGGTTTATCAACGAAGTAACCCGTGGATTACCATTCGTATTCGCATATCTCGACGACCTCCTGGTAGCTAGTGTTTCCCCCCGAACAGCATTGCAGCCATTTGCGTCTGCTATTTTCTCGGCTCCAGGAGCACGGCCTTCTCATCAACCCCGCGAAGTGTGTCTTTGGTGTCGAAGACATTGAGTTCCTCGGACACCGTGTGACTAGCGAGGGCATCAAGCCGTTGGACAAGAAAGTTCAAGCCCTGCGCGACTTCCCTCGCCCGACATCCATCCGAAAGCTCCGCGAGTTCCTTGGGCTGCTCAACTTCCACCGCCGTTTTCTTCCCAACATCGCCCGCATCATCATACCGCTCACCGACCTACTTAAGACCACAAAAGCTCCATCCTCGCCACTGACTTGGACGTCTGACGCCGAAGCTTCCTTCCAAGCTGCTAAAAACGCATTGGCAGACGCGACACTGCTGGTGCATCCTCTGCACGTTGCACCAATGCGCCTTATCACCGATGCATCTAGTGCGGCTGTCGGCGCGGTTTTACAGCAGTTGCAACGCAACTCCTGGTATCCACTCGGGTTTTTCTCGCAGAAACTGAAACCTGCAGAAACGCGCTACAGCACGTTCGGTCGTGAGCTGCTGGCGGTATATTTAGGCATTCGACATTTCCGACACCTGCTGGAGGGCTCAAGTTTTCACGTCCTCACGGACCACAAGCCTTTGACATTCGCTTTTCGCGGTAACCACGACACGTATACCGCACGAGAGATACGGCACCTCAACTTTATATCCGAATTCACCGTGGACGTTCGATACATTGAAGGCCCGGTCAACGCGGCCGCAGACGCCCTCTCCCGTATCGACGCGATATCAGCGCCCGCACTGGACTTCGAAGAAATCGCCGCGGCGCAACTTACAGACGTCGAACTTCGGGACATTCGCTCATCCACCACGTCACTGGCGCTGACCGATGTTCCCCTTCCATTTTCTTCGGGCACCATCACTTGCGACGTGTCACGAGGCCGAACACGACCATTTGTCCCTCTCGCACTCCGCCGTCACATATTCAACAAGCTCCACGGCGCCAGTCATCCCGGAGTTCGTGCTACGCAGCGTCTCATTACGACCCGCTTTGTGTGGCCGAGTGTAAACTCCGACGTGCGGCGCTGGGCGCGTGAATGCCTTCACTGTCAACGCTCCAAGACAACACGACACACGAAATCACCAATTCACTCATTTCGTCCACCCGATGCTCGATTCGACCACGTTCACATTGACATCGTTGGCCCACTCCCACCATCACGAGGTGCTCGCTACATCCTCACTTGTGTGGACCGATATACCCGCTGGCCTGAAGCGTTTCCTCTCACCGACATAACGGCACATACCGTGGCTTCAGCGTTCGTCGGTGGCTGGATCTCACGCTTCGGTTGTCCCAGTGTTGTTACCACCGATCGCGGCCGACAGTTTGAATGCGATCTCTTCCGCGAACTGACATGCCTGCTTGGAGTACGCCATATCCATACTACCGCGTACCACCCATCGGCAAACGGCATGGTTGAACGTCTTCACCGTCAACTTAAAGCCGCCTTGATGGCTCGCCAGGCTCGTTCGTCTTGGGCTGAAGACCTTCCTCTCGTCCTCCTTGGCGTGCGCTCGTCTTTCAAGGAAGACCTCGGCTGCACAGCTGCGGAGTTGGTCTATGGTACAACATTGCGTATGCCTGGCGAATTTTTCGCGTCGGCTACTGTCGCCACGCCCGATCCAGACAGTTACGTGCAGCAACTCCGTTTCCTCTTCTCACGCCTGCGTCCTTGCCCTTGTCGAGATGCATCGTCGACTGACGTTTTTGTCAGCAAGGACATGGCCACCGCGAGCCACGTTTTCGTCCGGCGTGAAGGTATCCGACCGTCCCTTACGCCTCCCTACGACGGCCCATTCAAGGTACTCAGCCGGACAGAAAAAACTGTCACCATCGAGCTCAACGGACGGGAAGAAGTCATAGCGATCGACCGAGTCAAACCGGCCTACCTAGCGACCGCGCCAGCTTTATGTGCTTTTAACCTCTTTGCCGCCGCTGATGAACAGGATTTACCCGATCGCCTGACATCAAAGACTGTTTCTTGGGCACCAATGCATTACTGCCCTTCTCATAAAAGGGGGGAGCCCTCTAGCGGCCATCATCATCTTCATCGGCCGCCTCTAAGTTATGGCGCGCTCAGGCGCATGTGCCTCGCTCCTCGTGCGGCGCGCTGCGAGGTTAGAAAAAGAAAATAAAGAAGTCTTCTTCTGCTCCTGCCATCGGCCTGAACGGTTCCCTGGTCTTTCGCTCGCCGCCACACGCATTGTTATAGAGGACCTAACCTCGGTCCCTATACTAACAAATGGGTTGACCCTCCTCCCGGCGCCATCATCGCGCCACCGTGGGCATTGCGAAATTACTATGCAGCGGCTTGCGCTGTACTGATAATCAACACAGAAAATCCACGATAGGTACGCACAAGTGCAATTTTCCTATAAATGTACGCTACTTTTGGTCATCATTGCCACATCAACTAATCCATCGGACAACACGCCTACGAGCTGCTTTCATTTGTCGCGGTGCCTTAGTACGAAACCGAAGTACCGAAGCGCAATCGATACGATACTACAGCAGGGCCATAGCTCTATTATGCCTGTTCTCATTTCAGCGGCGCACATTTCGTGTTTCGATCCTTGACACACTAAAACAACATCCAACCATTTAAATAATGATTGTGCCGCTTCAATAATCCGTAACTCGAGCACGTCCTGTGCAGGGAAGGGAGAATAAAGCGGATCGTTATGGTCATTACTTGAACTCCATGCAGGCAGTACGCACTGGCACCAGCGTTGACGGTGCCGCGACATCCCCGCCACCCTCCCTCCGCAATCTCAGAATGGTATCGTCCGTGCTGCAGGGGGCGAGGGCCCCAATCTCCAGACATGTCGCGCGTACCGGGCATCGAAGTCAACGGCTAGTGTGAAGCGCGTGCCTCGCCGAAGGATTCGCGTCTGGTCTTCGCTGAGGCAATTTCCCGCGCGTTTCATTCTCCGTTCGCGACAAGTGCGCCGGGAATCAGCCAGTTCAGCTGCAGTCAACTGTGCATTCGAGGAGGCCTGTGTCGTCAAGCAGGTATGACATCTACATTTATTTTTGTTCGCAAGCTGTCGCGGAAGCCCAGTTACGTAGATAAGAGGCCGTGGAAGGCGAAGTGCGCTACCGTTTTCTTTGCAATGAAGTCGCATACACGACATCCTGTTCACACTTTGTCGGTGCCCTCGACGCAGTTCCGAAAACATTGTCTTCTCACTGCACTGCAGTAGTTCTTTCCAATAAAGGTTTTGCTTTGCGAATGTTGTAGAGGTTCGCAAGGACGCAGAAAGTGAGAACTCTCTTTAGACTGCATCCGTCGGAATCATTTTACATTCACCTTGTCACCTCGCAGAACAACAAAACGAACTTAACCGTGGACCGCCCTCGGACGGCGGCAGCGTTTGCGCGCCTTTCCCAATAGGTTGTGTCTATATAGCTTATTCGTGTCGACAATAGTCTGGACTTGCTGTGGCATGTGCAGTTGAGGTGGGGCGTTGGCATGCTGATGTTTTTGCCCTGGGTGAGGTACAAAATCAAGTATCAACCATAATTTACCATCCCATCGAGCAGAGCAAATTCTTGCGTTCAGCTCTGACAGCGGTAATAGTGGCGTAGCCAGAAATTTTTTTTTGGAGGGGGGGGGGGGGGGCAGGGGGGGTGTTTATCTATACTTAAGTACGCTCATGCCCGCATTTGTGTGTGTGCGTGTATATGTACACATGCAGAACTGAAACATTTTGACGTGGGTCTGAACCGCCAACCTGTCCTTGTCAACGTCAGTGAGCTGTAATATGAAAAAATACTACCGGGTGTTCAAAGTTAAGCTTTCTCGTTTTATTAAAATTCGGCACTGGGAAGAACATGAAAACCACCTGTACAGATAACATATATATCCTGGGGGGACACAAAGTGAGAAGATAATTATCACTGTCAGGAGCCCAATTAACTCAGATTCATTAATTAACTTTTTAGTGACTGCAGCAAGCAAGCATGTTTATATTGAAAAGTTGACGGGAGTCGCGTTTATACACAGTTCCATTTGGAAGAATTTTTCTAGCATGTCTGTGCTCCGAGATATCCCGCTGCAAAGTTTAATTGATTACGCATGCCGGGCGCTGTGGATCAGCGCAATGTTCCTCCCCGATGTGACGAACAGTCATTGCTTGCTATCGCCAGCCAGTAGCAAAAGGGTAACCGTTATCATCTTTGCCTGTGCCTTCGACCCGTTATCAGATTAAACGACGCAAGCAACTGCCACGGCCCACCGGGAAGGAGATTGCGCCGCCGCTGACTGTCTCGCATGCGTAATCAGGTGAACCACAATTAAACTTTGCAGCGGGATATCTCGGAGCACAGACATGCTAGAAGAATTCTTCCAAATGTAACTGTGTATAAACGCGACTGCCTCAAACTTTTCAATACAAACATGCTTTCTTGCTGCAATCACTAAAAAGTTAATTATTGAATCTGAGTTAATTGGGCACCTGAAAGCGATAATTATTGTCTCATTGCGTGTCCCCCTGGATGTATAAGTTATCTGCAAAGGTGGTTTTTATGTTCTTCCCAGTGCTGAATTTTAATAAAACGAGAAAGCTTAACTTTGAACACCCGGTATGTAAATGTAGTGGGTAGGTGAGTGGTGTTCCTGTGTTATGCTTATGTACTTTTTCACCTTGCGACGAGGTCATGTGATGATGCCACGTGACGTCATGGTGCCGTGAGAGATATTGGCGATTGCTGACGTCATCACATTAATTTTTCCCTCGCTTCGGATTGACCGCCCCGACGGTTACATATAGCGTGTACAGAGGCATCAGAGGCCTTCGCCTTAAAGCGTCCCTGCAACATACTTTGTGCATGGTCAGCAAACGCTGCCGATCGGTAGTCGAGATTCCCAAGAACACGCGAGCCAAAATTACATCGTAGCACGCGGCCTGTAATTAACGAATAATTCTCAAAGTCAGCTAGAGATCGCTCCTTCTTCCCTCTGCAAATGGTGCCATATACCTAAATTACTGCGCAGTGTACCGAAAGTTCACGGCCGTTGGCTGATTTGAGCATCGTGAGCTGCGTAATTACAGTAGCCGCCATGTTCCCGTGCGCTCGCTCGCGATCACGCTCAAAGTAAGCCGTGCGTTGCGAGTAAGTGAGTGGTACGCTTGTATCACACGTCCCTGAAATTTTAGATATTGTCTGGTTGTTATTATTCAACTCAGATTCAGTTTCGAACAGTTGCTCTTTCCTATCGCACACATTTTGCGAGTTTTTGAAGTTTATCACAACTACTATACCACAAAAACAAAACTAATTGCCTAGTAATTTTACAGCAATTACTACTGCTACGCTACCTGCGGCGAGCTGATTAAGTACCCTACCTGCGGTATGTTCATTTTTCAGCCACTTTAGTGCCTTTCCGTTTATGCCATAATTACTACACAACACTTCAACATGCAGGCAATGTCCCCTATGCGTTTCGTAGCTTCACTGTTGGTGTTATTAGGTACGTGTACCGAGTAGCGCAGTGTCTCCATCATTATCATCACCCTGACTGCGCTTGATGCAGCGCAAATGCCTCTCCCATGTTTTGCCATTCTAAACATTGCTGCGCTAGCTGTGACCACGTTATTCCCGAGAGATTAATGACATTTTGTGAAGAAGTGCTGGCCACATCTTCGACCTCACTTTGTGCCTCCCCCGGGCGCGCTTGCCTTCTTTTGTAATCCAGTCTGTTAGTCTTGACGACCGCCGGTTATGTTGCCTTCGCGCTACATGCCCTGTTACTTCTATTTGTCCTTTATTTCGACTGAGATTTCCTTAAGACCCGCGTGTTCCCTGAACCACTCTGCTCTCTTCTTGCTCCTTAGAAGAGCACTGACACAAAATTTTGAAGGCGAGATTTGATAGATATGTAAGGACTGTCATGAACTAGACAGAGGAACAAGAGACAACGCCTGTTCAGTAGGCCGGCTGTTCTTATTCTGCCCTCGTTCTCTTCTTCCTCTAGCCGAGTATGCGCCCATGCCCGAGCTACGCTTTTCATCATTACACTCGGCCATGACTGCGAGCGCTCGCCACTGCCTGGTGGCCGGCCATGTTTCTGGTGGCCGGCACTGGCTGCATCGCAGCGGTTGGTCTGGACCACGCTGGAACTCTGCTTGGTAATCCGTAAGTGGGTCTGGTGGGCGGTATTGGCGGTGTCTGGGTGGTGGTCTGACTTGTGGACACCACAACCTGCCTTGATGGGCTGCTGACCACTCTGGTGGGCGACTCTGGCTGCATCGCAGTGGTCGGTACAGGCGACGCTGCGACTGGGCTGGTGGCTCTGCGATAAGTGGGTCTGGTGGGCGACCCTGGCTAACTCTCAGCGGTCGGTTCCAAGAACGCTGCAACTTGGTTTGCAGATGTGGCAGAAGTGTCTCGGGTGGGCGACACTGGGTGTGACGCAGTGGTCGTCGCACGCCTAGGAGATACCTATGCGTCCGAGCACGGACAGACTGCGGGACGTGGTCACGACCATGATGCGACGCTGCTGCATCTTTCTTGCTGTCCTGCTGCACTGCCAGGTACTCTGGTGGACGCCACTGGCTGTGTCGAGGTGGTCGTTGCCGGTTATCGTGAAGACTACCCCTTCGTAGCTGGAAATACATGGCAGAAAATCCAGAATGCAGTACTGCGACTGCCCTCACTGAGCGCGGACGTCTGCGCTGTACGGGGCGCGTCAAGGTGCGACGGGTTGTCCCACTAGACATCTGCGACATTGCTGGGCAGAGTTCACATGCTGACTTGTGAGGCAAGTCGTGTTCTTGCGGCATTGCTGAAGTTGTACAGGTGCTCGAGGTGATGGTTCTTGCCAACGTGTCGCGTTCAATCGAGCCGACCTGGCCAACAGCCTTGTCATCAGGTGCAACCGTGAGCTGCACAGGCAGGTCGTCGATGACATCGTCCTCGGGCGCGATCGGCACTTGCGATTCCTTTAGGTAGACGGCACTTGGCAAGTGGCGAGCGTTCGCACACTCGGCCAATGACTGCGCTGATGGCCGGGGATGATGTGGCTCCTGATTGTGGGCCAAACCGGCCGTGGTGGCTTGTGCTTCCTCTCCTGCAAGGTCCGGCAGCGCGGACGAGTCGTGACACCGACCGGCATGACTCTCAGGCCTAGACGCCGTCCCCGAACGGTGGTGGCAGTGGCGGCAGGTGAGCAGGTGCCGAGGAGGCCTGGACGCCGTCCTCAAGTAGCACTTACTGCTAGTTCACGGTGCCATGAACGAAGAGTCGTAGACGTAGCACTTCGTCTTCGTCGACTGCGCCATTGTCATGAACTAGACAGAGGAACAAGAGACAACGCCTGTTCAGTAGGCCGGCTGTTCTTATTCTGCCCTCGTTCTCTTCTTCCTCTAGCCGAGTATGCGCCCATGCCCGAGCTACGCTTTTCATCATTACAGGACACGCATGCATCATATGCAAAATATCAATGCATAATACTGCCTAGAACGTATTCAAAATTAGTTTTAAAGTGCGTGTCGCGCCACTGCCCATGAACCTTTCACGGTAGTACGAAGATTCACGTCCTTGCTTGGGCTGTGTATTTTTGGGAGGTAACGCATATCCCAGAGGGGGGTTTTACCAGTGCCCAAAGAGCCTCCGCTGAAAACAGTTGTCAACACAGTTAAAGCGCCAGTGAGGAAAGACCGTTCAGTAATTGTGCTGACGGGTTTATTTTGATTTGTCGCAACGGTGATGCAAAATGTGTCAACGCACAGTCAACGATCCTTCTTTAGTTTTGTCTTCTAGCTTACTGATTTTGAGCTATGATAGGCGACTTCTGTCCTATTTCGTCGTAGCCATCCAGCCATGGACAAGGCCACAAGCCGGACCACTCGACAAGTGTCCGCTCCTGTCCGAGACTCTCCCGGAACAAGCGGCATGGAAAAGGGGCAAAATTCTGTGGAACTGACTGAAGAAAAAAAGTGAGTGATATTACAGGGTGTCCACTAACCGGAAATTCTCAGGAATTGTAAAAATCATCGGCTGGAAGATCAACAACACACGCATACAACTTATTCCATTCACGAGTAGTAAAAGAAAAAAAAATAATTAGCAATGATACCGGTACGACAGCTGACCTCGTGGATTTTTTTTTTAGTGATCATTTGTATGTGACACGTAGTATCGGCTCATCATGTATAAACTCTTGTTAATGCGAATTTAATCACAAAAGATCGCATGGAAAAACTTTAACCGCAAGAATTTTCTGCGCTGCTCAAGAAGTTTCCATCCTAAGTTACTTTTGATGCAGGTAACAATAGGGTTAAAGTTATAATTGTCACTGACAAAGCGTGCAGCACGGTTTTGTATGCGTTCAAGTTTATAGATTAGAGTTTGACCATGATGATCCCACACTGGACAGGCATATTCAAGGATAGGTCGGATATTTGTAACATACAAAGCTTCTTTCAGACTTTTTGCGGCAGACTTGAAGTTGCGTTTAATAAAGTTTGACAAGCGGTTGGGATGTCCGCCTCGGTGGAACAGTGGCTACGGCACTCGGCTGCTGACCCGAAGGTCGCGGGTTCGATCTCGGTCGTGGCAGTCGCATTTCAATGGAGGCGAAATGATAGAGGCCCGTGCTCTGTGCGATGTCAGTGCACGTTAAAGAACACCAGATGGGCAAAATCTCCGGAGCCCTCCACTACGGCGTCTGTCATAATCATACCGTGCTTTTGAGACGTAAAACCCCAGACATTATTAACACGCAGTTGGCTTTGCCAGTTACGTAACCTATATGCTCATTCCAAGATAAATCGGCGGACAAGTATACACAAAGGTATTTAAAATGTTTAACACGGTCAAGTTGTTCTCGTGACAAGCTGTAGGATGAGTGAAAAGGTTGGCGTTTTCCGGCAAAACTATGGAAACAACACTTTTTTACATTCAAACACATCTTCCATTTCTCATACCACCTCACCACAGTGTTGAGATCACGTTGTGAAGCACAAATGTCGTTCATACTATCTATTGATTTATAAATAACAGAATCATCTGCGTACAGCCTCACGTTCGATGTTAGCTTCTCTGACAAATCATTAATACTGACCAGGAAGAGTAAAGGACCCAACACCGAACCCTGTGGCACCCCGGAAGTTACGCTGACGTATGAAGAAGACGAACCATTTACTAGAACGGACTGTTTCCTAGAAGATAAATAATCCCTCAACGAACCCAGAACAGGTGCAGGCACACCTAAGAAAATAATTTATATAATAAAAGAGCATGTGGAACGGTGTGAAACGCTTTCTGAAAGTCTAAAAATATCGAATAGACTTGATAACCTTTATCATATGAACTTAAAACATGATGAGAAAATTCTCACAGTTGTGTAACACATGACAGACCAGACCTAAAACCATGCTGAACTGTACAGAAAAATTTTTCGTTTCCAAGTGCTTTAAATACCGCTATATATAACGTGTTCAAGAGTTTTACAACATACGCTGGTCAATGAAATTGGCCGGTAGTTGGCAACATTATTTTTGTTTCCAGACTTTGGTATTGGCACAACAATCACGCACAACATTAGTTGTTTCGTGACTACGCAGTGTAGTTCCCTCTAACACGCCGTGCGTGTCTTGCGTTAGCGTCCGATATATGGCGTTTTTTTTTATCGCCGCGTCTGAAGCATAAGTGATAGTTGAGGCGGTAGTTGTAGATGTAACGAGCTCTCGCTTATTTGGAAGCGATCGTTCAGGAAGGCTGGCACATTGCAAGCCACCGTGATCGGCGACAAACAATCTTGGCGCATAGCTTACTCATTGTGATTCCGAACCCCAAAGATAGGACTATGTCAAGATTACAAAAAATATCCAGGTGAGAGCAATCGTAACTAACAGGCGCATTTACCGCTAGTAAAATTTATTTTTTCAGTGACGGCCCTGCTGCAACAAGTTTTAAGCAGTCGACCTACATTTTTAGGAGCGGCTCACAGTTGCCAGCCGCACCGTTGCCATCTCATTATATGAACGTCTTGTGACATAGCCGAATCGCAAGACACCTGTTCAACCAATGCACAACGACGACCGAAATTTGTTAAGTCGGCGCGCTGGTCGCACTTGCTGGAGGCGTGCAATGTCGCAGAACAGAAAACGGGCCACCATATGAACGGACGCGCCGAAACTCACGTTCTCGCTGTGCTTTGATGCCATCTGAGTCAGCTGTTTTCCTGATTTTAAATGCGAAGCATTTCTTAGCGAACTTCGGCGACTTTGAGCGTATCTATCTATCTATCTATCTATCTATCTATCTATCTATCTATCTATCTATCTATCTATCTATCTATCTATCTATCTATCTATCTATCTATCTAGTCGCCTACGACTTTGTGCTCTCCTGGCCGTATCGTTAATGGGATTTATACCAAATTTGGTATGGCATAACATGACCGTATGACGAACATAAATGGCTGGTCATATCTTGAAAATCATGACTAAATTGTCATAAAAAGTATGATTTACATGCCACGCTCATGGGGCGTTCGCGGCCGTTTCGTTAGCTTGATATACACCAAATTTGGGATTGAGTGACGTGACTGTATGACGAACATAAATGGCAGATGGTAATATGCAAATAAGGACGTGCATGTCATGAACAACATGATTTGATTTACATGCCACGCTCATGGCGAGCTCGCGGCCATTTCGTGAGCTTGAGATACACCAAATTTGGTATTGAGTGACATGACTGTATGAGGAACATAAATGACAAGTGGCAATATGGAAATCATGACATGTCATGAGCGACATGACTTGCATGCCACGCTCATGGCGCACTCGCGGCCGTTTCGTTAGCTTGGGATACACCAAATTTGGTATTGAGTGACATGACTGTATGACGAACATAAATGACAAGTGGTAATATGGAAAACATGACTTGTCATGTGCGTCATGACTTGCATGCCACGCTCATGGCGTGCTCGCGGCCGTTTCGTTAGCTTGAGATACACCAAATTTGGTATTGAGTGACATGACTGTATGACGAACATAAATGACAAGTGGTAATAAGGAAATCATGACTTGTCATGAGGGACATGACTTGCATGCCACGCTCATGGCGTGCTCGCGGCCGTTTCGTTAGCTTGAGATACACCTAATTTGGTATTGAGTGACATGACTGTATGAGGAACATAAATGACAAGTGGCAATATGGAAATTCATGACATGTCATGTGCGACATGGCTTGCATGCCACGCTCATGGCGCGCTCGCGGCCATTTCGTTAGCTTGATATTCACCAAATTTGGGATTGAGTGACGTCACTGTATGACGAACATAAATGACAAATGGCAATATGGAAATCATGACATGTCCTGAGGCACATGACTTGCATGCCACGCTCATGGCGTGCTCGCGGCCGTTTCGTTAGCTTGAGATACACCGAATTTGGTATTGAGTGACATGACTGTATGAGGAACATAAATGACAAGTGGCAGTATGGAAATCATGACATGTCATGAGGGACATGACTTGCATGCCACGCTCATGGCGTGCTCGCGGCCGTTTCGTTAGCTTGATATACACCAAACTTGGTATTGAGTCACGTGACTGTATGACGAACATAAATGAACAGTGGTAATATGGAAATCATGACTTGTCATGTGCGTCATGACTTGCATGCCACGCTCATGGTGTGCTCGCGGCTGTTTCGTTAGCTTGAGATACACCAAATTTGGTATTGAGTGACATGACTGTATCACGAACATAATTGACAGGTCCTAACATGTAAAACATGACATGCAAATTATGTAAAGCATGATTTGCTCCTTCCTGGCTGCTTCGCATTACATCGATTCCCACAGTGCGTGGGATCTGCCGGCTTTTTTAATTGCGACAGCAATTATG
>JALIZH010023108.1:0-21943 GCA_030522465.1 Rhipicephalus appendiculatus
AGCGCCGCTGGGTACCAGCGTCCAGCGCCATGCCGGATTATGGGCCCAGTATCGCGCTGGATACTGGGACGCTGGAGCGGCATTTTACTGGGAGGCGCTGGTACTCCCGCGCAGTACGGCTCTACAGCGTTGAAATAGCGGTGCCTATGTGCCATAAATAAATATATTAGTTAAAGAAGTGATATAGAACGCATTAACGCAATAAAAAAAAAAGAAGAAAAAAAAGCCATATGAAAAAAAAAAGTATCCGTCAGGAGAATTCGAACTTGCCACCTCCGGATTCCGAACTGAGTGTTCTACCCACTACGCCACGCCGGAACACGCTTAGCTGTGCATAAAACAACTATTTAACCAATAAACACACGGTTCAGCTTCATGTTTACATGTCGCACAGTCACGATAGACGCGATCTTCCTTTCCAAATAACAACTGCGTCTTTTTTAGACACAAACGAACGGCGGCCGGTACCGAATCACATGCCGATAATGGCACGAGCGCTAAGTTTCTTTAAGAATTCACATGTTAACTATGAAAAATATGAAATACACCTAGAGCAGGCACTGTTTGCTGGCTGTTACTGCCGATTTTTTTAATAGCCGTTTCTCGCACTTGCAACAGGTCAACATTTACAGAGGTTTTATGATGACTAGTTCGATAAACAGGTGCGTACATGATTGAGTATTGAGTAGTATTATCGCGCAAGCGACGATACGCCAGTACAGCGGGCGTGCCAGTGTACAGATTTGCAGTTCTATAGATACCTATAACTAAGAAACCGCTCAACTAAATACAAATACAATGCGCTAAAGGAATATGTCACTATGTTAGTTCACTAAGGCTTACCAAATTACCGACTGACAATTATGCGTTCTTACATAAGAGTCACGAGAAGTACAGGTCGCGCGGCCGGCAGCTTTCGGTTTCAGCTTGTGTGCGTTGCTGAAAGCGCGTCGCTTCGATGGTCATCGCTCCTTGTGCGGACACCGTAAACAAGCAAAAATGGTTGATTTAGGTTAACGAATGTCCAAACTGTACTTTACAGTCATCCTTACGCTTTAGAATTGCGTGTACTTAAAGCGCGAAGCGCCGGTAACATGTAGACGGACACGGCCGGCACATAGGCCTAACGCTCGCTGGGAGTCTCGCTGGGTAGGACCGGTCTCGGCGCAGCTGAGTTGCGATGGTTGAAGTTTCTGCATTCAAGCTTCGGAACCTTTCTAATGGTTAACTAAAGTTCAGCTGAAGTAAGTGGAAGGGCAAACAGTGCCAGAGAATCGTTTCCGGTGTGGTGATATCGAACGGCGGCTGTTTTTCTGGCCTCCGTTGGGTGGGCTTGCGAAGCCAGAGCTCAACCGCTTCTCGCCAACTGAGCGGTGATGTAACGATTTGCTCTTTCTGGTAGGACCGGCGCCTCCAGACTTATAAACACTGCAAAATGTAATCATTACAACAACGCATCCCTGATGTCAGACTCGTATATGCGCGGCGCATGCACAAAACGTGCATTCATCGCTGCTACGTTCTCCGCAAGAATTAACGCCGTTATTGAATCGGCGTGAATAAGAAAAAAAAGCAAGCTAACAAGCAAAATAATCAGCGTTGGCTCCTTTGTGTTATTAACGCAATATTTTCTGCATTCCAAAGGGAAAAATAAAAATGACGCTGATTTCGCATATCACATAATGTCTTGCGCTTATCATTCTCTTTCTCTGCCAAGCTAGAAGTTGTGAAAATGTTTGGGACCTGCTAGCAGGCCCCTGGCCAGGGGTGGGGAGGCTAGGGGCCCGGGCCTCCCCCTCGAAATTGGGATGGAAGGGGGCGTTTACCGAGGAAAAACAATAAAAATCGGTGTTTTTCAAGGCCCCCCTGTAAAAAATTTTTGGCTACGGGTGTGCCTGTTAGGGTACCATCGAATCAAACATTGTATATTCAAAGCTACCGAAACATTCCGCCGCATACACTACAGAAACTTGCATGCCACACTGGAAGAAACAGTGCAGGCTCCAGTGTGCACCAGCGCACTCCAGTGAAAATTCCAGCGCTTCCAGCGCTTCCCAGTACGCGCCAGCGTCACAGCGGCCAAGCCAATGCCCCCTGCCAGCGCGACCCAGCTCTGTCCCAGTGCGCTCACCGAAGTGCCAGTGAATCCCAGCGTGTACCAGTGTTCCCAGTGCGATCCAGCGCCAAAAAACGTACTGGTATCACGCTGGGGGCGCTGGTTTTTGCAATAGGGTTGGCAGGAGCTCGTCGCTGTTGGCCGAGCTCCCAGCAATCAGCGGTGGCTGAAATGGACAGTGAATTACATGGACGCATCGAGAACAGCTCCCCTGGTAAAGTGATGTATTTCATATCCAGATTCGCCGTTCGGGATAAAAGGAAAGACAAGCGGCAGCACGCCGCAGTTATTGCGCGGCGGCGGCGGCAGTGTGATCGCTCTCGGGACGTCGGCGGCGGCGCGCAGCTCTACTTGCGCATGACTACGTGCAAAATGAGAGGATAAAAACTTTTGAATATGGCACAGTGATGGCCATTGATTCTTAGGCATTCGTCAAAAATTTTCGGTGTGCCACGAATTCACCTGCTTTTAACGTGAAATCAAGAATCTGTGAAATGTCGTGACGTTAAAAAGACGTGTGCACCCTAAACAGCGTATACTTATATGCCGTACAATTCCGAAATATTTTGTTGGATTTTCTTTTTTTTGGAATAGCCGGGCAGCGTCACCTTCTTAACGTAATTCAAGAAGGATGCTCGCCAATCACTTCGCAGCCATGACATACAGAAGCTATATATATGGATATCAGTATACCAGATAGTTTAAATTTTCGTATAACAATTATGAGCTGCTTGCGCCCAAACTCATTATTGCTGAGATATAGGGAAATCGAGAAATAAGCTGCGCTGCTTTCTTCACTGTCCGAGTTGTATTTACGCAACAGCGTTAAAGAGCTCGTTTCGCAGAAATCCTGGTGTTGGCGTCGGTGTCGACGTCGTTGGCTGCGAGCGAAAAATCATCATTTTGTCCGTGACCGAAAAAAAAATTCCCCATCTCCCGCTAAAGGGAACCATGTCTGGATGCGAAGCAGCGGGGAGATAATTAGCTTGAGCGGGAGGAACGTCGCCGCTCTCATTTCACGGCAGTGGTCCGGGCGCTCATCGCGGCGCTGCGCAGGAGAGAGAATGAGGCGCGCGCGCTCTGTCATTTTAATACCGCGGAACTACCGTGGCGCCCCCAGCGGAGTAAGCAGCTGTCACACCGCCTGTCCTTCGCGCCGCTCCGTAGAGGATTCCTAGAGGAAAGGACGGGGGGGGGACCGTAGGAGAGGAGAGAGAGGGGACGTGCATGCGCTGTGGGACGCGTGAGCCGCTCCGTAGAGTAGATGATTCCAAGAGGAGAGAGGGGGGAAAGGACGCGCATGCGCTGTGGGGATGTGGGACGCCGGAGCCGCTCCGTAGAGTAGAGTATTCCTAGAGGAGGGAGAGGGAGAGGACGCGCATGCGCCGCTCCGTAGAGTAGATGATTCCTAGAGTAGAGGAAGGGGGTGACCGTAGGAGAGCACAGGGGAGGGGACGCGCATGCGCTGTGGGACGCGGGGGCAGCTCCGTAGAGTAGATGATTCCTAGAGGAGAGAAAGGGGGTGAGCTTAGGAGAGAGAGGGGGAGGGCACGGGCATGCGCTGTGGTGGTATGGGACGCGGGAAGGAGGGACGGACTAAGCCCCCTCCAAACACATGCAAGCAAGATTAAGGAATGGGGTCAACCTGGCCGACAGACACCACCTGCCTAGCCATTGCTAAGCAGCCTCTCTGTGCTCTCGGCCATGACTAAAGGAATGGGGTCAACCTGGGCGACAGACACAACCTGCCTAGCCATATCTAAGCATCCTCTCTGTGCTCTCGGCCATGACTCTGATGACTGTGTTAGGGTTGACGGCCTTCACATTACTACAGGGTTCTGGTTGGCATAATGGGTGTTTCCCTACTTCATGACAGTGGCCGGACGCGGGACGCGGGAGGGACGGAGAGCCCCGAGCATAAGATGCTTCGCATCTAAAATCGCTAAAGATGCAAATAAAAAAATTCCCCATCTCCCGCTAATGGGAACCATGTGTGGATGCGAAGCAGCGGGGAGATTATTAGCTTGAGCGGGAGGAACGTCGCCGCTCTCATTTCACGGCAGTGGTCCGGGCGCTCATCGCGGCGCTGCACAGGAGAGAGAATGAGGCGCGCGCGCTCCGTCATTTTCATACCGCGGAACTACTGTGGCGCCCCCCAGCGGAGTATGCAGCTGTCACACCACCTGTCGTGCGCGCCACTCCGCAGAGGATTCCTAGAGGAAAAGTCGGGGGGGGACCGTAGGAGAGGAGAGAGAGGGGGGAGGGGACGTGCATGCGCTGTGAGGGTATGGGACGCGGCCGCCGCTCCGTAGAGTAGATGATTCCCAGAGTACAGGAAGGGGGTGAGCGTAGGAGAGCATAGGGGAGGGGACGCGCATGCGTATGCGCCACTACAGTGTTATGTTTTCTGTTGGTACATTTCCCAAACAACTTCAGATGTCCAAGGTAACTGTTATATTCAAAGGTGGTGATGTCAATAACTTCTCCAATTACAGGCCAATTTCAATTATTCCTGTGTTTTCTAAATTCATTGAAAAATTGATATATAAACGCATGTCTAGTTTTTCTACGAAGCACAACATTATTACCCCTTGCCAGTTTGGTTTCCGAAAGGGATGTTCAACTGAAACCGCTCTTCTGAGCCAAAAGGAACTTATCTTGCAGTCTTTCGAAGATCATCTCTGTACACTAGGTATATTCATTGACTACTAAAAGGCATTTGATTCAATTAACCACCATTCTTTGTTTGAGAAACTGCAATATTATGGCTTTAGAGGTACTTTCTTAAAACTTACAACTTCTTACTTTAAACACCGCCGGCAGCAAGTCACTATCAATGGCTTTGTATCCGAATTCAAACCAATTAATGCTGGTGTGCCTCAGGGCAGTATCTTGGGCCCATTTCTTTTCAATATATATGTGAATGATATAGTTAATGTTTGTGCTGACACAAAATTTATCATTTACGCAGACGACACAAGTATTTTTATTACAGGACGTGACCCTTCAAACCTTATAGATAAAGGTAACGAAGTTTTAAGCAAAATTCCAACTTGGAGTATCGCCAATTCTTTAAACTTAAATGTGGCAAAAACTAAAGCAGTATTGTTTCGGCCTCAGAACAAAGCGTTCAATATTACTAATTCTCTAAAGTTAGGTACGTCAGCTATAGAACTGTCACGCGCTGCTAGAACCCTAGGCGTTGTGTTTGAAGAACACATGACGTGGACAGATCAAATAAATGCTACATTAAAGAAACTCGCAAAAACTGTCGGTATAATATGCAAATTTCGTTACCTTCTCCCACAGAACATAAAGTTGTTAATCTAGAAATCATTATTTCTATCAAACTTATCTTACTGTTACTTAGTCTGGGGCACTACCACCAAAACTAACACTCAGAAACTACACAAACTTCAAAAGAAAGCCATTCGAAACATCGTTAGGGGCCGCATACGACGCACATACGGAACCAATCTTCAACGCTCTGAATTTACTACCAGTAACGGGAGTCTATCGCGCTATCTTAAAGAAACGCTATGCACTGGCTACGAAAAGTAACGACGCGTTTTACAAAGAATTGTCTGGTCTCCGTCAGGCTGAACCTGTGCGCAATCTGAGGGTGCGTGAAGTCTGGAGGGTGCCAAGAACACGCACAAACTACGGAACTCAAATGCTCAAATACCAGTTGCCTTTACTACTTAATGATTTCGAGCAACACACATAACACTTTATATTCTTTCACTTCTGTACGATGCTCAAAGTATCATGTGTATTTGCATGTATATTTATAAAGTTTCCGTGTGAATTTCTTTGTTCATGCATGTTGAGTGCATTGTGTGCAATACTTTGTTTTTGCATCTTGAGTGAATTTCTTTTGCTCCGTTCACTGCTGTTTAGACTTATGTCAGCATTTTTTAATGCATTTACCAGCTTGTCTATGACGTAAGAATGAAGAGAACTGCTGTGTAAATATTATCACTATCTGTACTTTTTTGTGCCACGTTTGCCAAACTCGGGGGGTACAGACCCTGTCAAGCCTAATATATGGCTTTTTGTCTGTACCCACCAAGCGTCACTGACTGTCTTTGATGCTGAAATAAATTGATTCTGATTCTGTGGGGGATGTTGGACGCTCCGTAGAGTAGAGGATTGCTAGAGGAGAGAAAGGGGGTGAGCGTAGCAGAGAGAGGGGGAGGGGACGCATATGCGCTGTGGTGGTGTGGGACGGGGGGAAGGAGGGACGGACTAAGCCCCCTCCAAAAACATGCAAGCAAGATCAAGGAATGGGGTCAACCTGGCGACAGACAGCACCTGCCTAGCCATTGCAAAGCAGCCTCTCTGTGTTCTCGGCCATGAATCCGATGACCGTGATAGTGGTTGACGGCCTTCATAATACTACAGTGTTCTGGTTCGCATAATGGTTGCTTCCCTACTTCTTGAAAGTGGCCGGACGCGGGACGGGGGACGCGGGACGCGGGAGGGACGGGCAGAGCCCCGAGCATAAGATGCTTCGCATCTAAAAAACATTCATCTCCCGCTAAAGGGGACCATGCGTGGATGCGAAGCAGCGAGGAGATGGTTAGCTTCAGCGGGAGAAACGTCGCCGCTCGCGTTTCGCGGCAGCGGCCCGGGCGCTCATCGCAGCGCTGCACAGGAGAGAGAATGAGCCGCGGTTCGTCATTTTCATACCGCGGACCTACCGTGGTGCTCCCAGCGGAGTATGCAGCTTTCGCACCACCTTTCTCCGTAGAGGATTCCTAGAGGAGAGCACGGGGGGAACCGTAGGAGAGTAGAGAGAGGGGAGGCGCATGCACTGTCGGGGTGTGGGACGCGGGAACCGCTCCGTAGAGTAGATGATTCCTAGAAGAGAGAAAGGGGTGAGCGTAGGAGAGAGGCGGAGAGGACGCGCATGCGCTGTGGGGATGCGGGACGCGTGCTTCGTAGAGTAAAGGATTCCCAAAGTAGAGAAAGGGGGTGAGCGTAGGACAGATGGGAGAGGACGCGCGTGCTCTGTGGAAATGTCGGACGCGGGCGCCGCTCCGTAGAGTAGAGGATTCCTAGAGTAGAGAAAGGGGGTGAGCGTAGGAGAAGAGAGAGAGAGGGAGGGGACGCGCATGCGCTGTGGTGGCGTAGGACGCGGGAATGAGGGATGGACTAAGCCCCCTCCAAACACATGCAAGCAAGATCAAGGAATGGAGTCAACCTGGGCGACAGACACCACCTGCCTAGCCATTGCTAAGCAGCCTCTCTGTGCTCTCGGCCATGACTCTGGTGACTGTAGTGGTGGTTGACGGCCTTATATTGTACTACAGTGTTCTGGTTCGCTAATGGGTGCTTCCCTACTTCAAGAAAGTGGCCGGACGCGGGACGCAGGACGCGGGACGCGCGACGGACGCGGGAGGGACGGACTTAGCCCCGAGCATAAGATGCTTCGCATCTAAAACAAAAAATCACGCCATATCCACGAAGTGAATGATGATGAGTGGTCGAAGTTCGATCGTTTTCATCCATGGCAGAAAGAGAATGTGTGGTCTGGAACGCGCTTATACTTCATGGTCATCAGCGTCATCGTTATCACGTGTCATGGGTACATTCCACTATACTGCGCCATCGTCATCTCTATCACGTGGAGTGGGTACATTCCACTATACGTGGCTACCTACCAACCAACTACTACTACAGAGGAGGGACACACCCACACCCTAAGGAGCTTCGCCCCTAAGTTGGTCGGACCCACGCTGTGAGCGTGGCAAGCAGGTTTTCTACCACAGAGCCACCGCTAATGCTTGAAACTGATTCGGAAAACAACACAACATGAATGCCATGTAGTGGAAGGAGTCTCCTTAACGTATGTAATCTTGCGTGGCAGTAGCGTAGAATCGCGCCAGGCGTCAAAACATACGAGTGGTTGTTTTGAAGGCCCACCTATTACATAGTGCTCAAACATAGGCTCACGTGTTCCCTTACGGGCCCATCGCTGATTCGCAAAATGAACAATTATGCCGTAGTGGGCACTTAGCAACTGTACTTGCATTAGGCATTCTAGGATCCATGACGGTATTTTTGAGCGCGAAAATAGACACGATACACGAGAAAGACTGAACAGGACGAGCGTCACTTCAAACTAAAGTTTATTCACAGAAGATGGCCAACTTTTATCATACACCACAGGCAACAAAAAACAGAGAAACGCATGCGTGATACCACAATCTAACAACCGAAGAACAACTATCACCTCCCAGTTAAAAATGATAACAAAACCAAAACCACACAACTACCTCCCTGCGCATGAGGTTGACAAGACAGAGTAGCAACAAAAAGGGGGAGAAAACGACCGTGGTCATACCAAGGGTGCGCATGGCTGCCGCTGGTCTGTTCCCAGCGCCAAAGACTTATCTAGATAAGCCACTTCACTGGTTAGTAGGTTATTAGACGGTTGGATGACGCACGTGGAAGCATTTTTGTCGATATGGAAGGCTTCGATTACTTCTCTTGTTGTTTTGTTTATGTAGGTAGGTAGGCACTAAACTTTATTAAAGTCCTGAAGAAATCATCCCCCAGTTTTCATTGAGGGAGGACCGCGGGCCGCTCCCACGTCGGGACGGGAAGACCAAGCCTCACCGCCGCGTCGTGGGCCTTCTGGACTGCCTGGAGTTGTTGGAACCAGTCCTGGCTCTTGAGCAGCGAATAAAAAGTGTCTTGCGAAATCTCTTCATCCGTGTGGCGCTGAAAAGAGAGGCACTCCCAGAGCATGTGGTTAAAATCGCTGTATCCGCCGCAGTCGGGACACGAAGGGCAGACCTCCGTGAAATGACTGTAGATCGAAAGGCTGGGATACGAGTGCGTTTGCAGTAACCTAAGCGTAACCGCTTGTGGACGTGATAGGTTTCGGTGGGGCGAGGGAAATGCCCTGCGAGCAAGTTGATAACGTTTTGTGACTTCGTTAAAGGTGGATAGTATGTCCCTAAAGTGGGGGGTTCCGTCTCCGCCACCATCGGACCAGACCCGTCGCGGGCCCCGCCCGGTCCGGCCTCGGAGAGCCCGGCGCGGCAAGCGAGACCTCGCGCTCGAGCATGGGCCAATTCGTTGGCGTTGACAAGCCCCCCCCCCCCCCCCCACTTTCGACCCTACGTGGGCCGGGAACCAGGTGATGGTGTGATGATCACGAACTTTTCCTTCGAGTATCTTGGCGACTTCCCTACAGACGGCGCCAGAGGCGAATGCCCTGGCTGCCGACCTCGAGTCTGTGTAGACTTCCGTTTTGCTCGGATCTAAGAGGGCTAATGCTATGGCTAGCTGTTCTGCCTTGACAGAGGACGAGGTAACGATCGGCGCGGCCGAAAGGACCCGGCCCTTGGTGTCAACAGAGACGACCGCAAAGCGGGAGGTGTGGCCAGCGGAAGACTGATATTGAGTAGCATCGACGAAACACGCGCCGGACGCGTGTGCATGTGCATGTGACAGGAGCGCAGAGGCCCTCGCCAACCTTCTGCCGGTATTATGTTGTGAGTGTACGTTCCTCGGCATCGGAGCAACCGTGATGTAAGATCTCGTGCGTTCGTGCAGCTGCGTGTCTCGTTCCAGCGCTGAAGTTGGATTAAGATTAACGCCTGCAAGAATTTGTCGCCCTGCGATGGTGGACGAATGTCTTGCAAGCTGCGCTGTCTGCTGCGCTTCTATGACTTCCTCTATTGTGTTGTGAACGCTATGCTCGCGAGGCTCTCGGTGCTAGTATGCATCGAGAGCCCAAGGACTCTCTTTATGCTTTTGCGAATGAGCCTGTTGAGTTTGGATCTCTCGTGAACTTGCCATCTGTGCATAGGTGCGACGTAGTTTACATGACTCATCAGGAACGCATAATAAACTCTGAGGAGTTTGTCTTCTTTAAGACCTCCTCTATTGTTGGATACCCTGGAGATTAGCCTGAGTACTCCCTCCGCGTGCGAAGTGAGTCTGTTGATGGTGCGGCCGTTGTGACCGTTGGCCTCGATTATCATGCCTAAAACCCGGATAGAGTCAACCCTCGGGATTCTGTGCCCTGTTGCCGTGTTTTCCTGATATCAACTTCCTCTAAGGGTTTCCAATTTCTTGGCTTGGGACCCCTTCTGGTGGGCCGATACAGGAGGAGTTCAGATTTGGAAGTCGACAGTTTGAGCCCAATTTTCTGTATGTGAGTGACAACGCAGTCAACTGCCTCCTGTAGAGATCGTTCGACGTGTCCGTCCGAACCACCAGCGCACCAGACGGTGATGTCGTCAGCGTAAATGGCGCTTCCGATGCCGCCCAGATGTTCTAGCTCGGTCGCGAGCTCACACATGGCAATATTGAATAGAAGCGGCGAAACGACCGACCCTTGTGGCGTGCCGACGGGACCAAGCTTGTGTCGGAAAAGAACGGTGGTTTTGTTGAACTCGGGATTGCAGCCACAATTTCCACAATGACGCGCGAGGTGTGAATAGGGGGCACCTTTTAGGGAGCTGTGGTGCTCCCTTAGCCTAACATTCAGGCATCGGCCGGTCTGACCTATGTAGCAGAGGCCACATGTGAAGGGAATGTGATAGACAACGTTGCACACGCAAGGAACAAAAGGCATACTATGATTAATGGTACAAGTCTGCCTCGGCAATCCCTTGTTACGTAGAAGCTTGTGAAGAGCCGGACATATGGAACCTAGCTTATTCTTGGCATTGAAAACCACGTCAACATTGTATCGGGAGGCCACCTTCTTCAGTCGATGAGAAAGACTATGAACATATGGAATGACGGCGTACTTCCTTCTCTCCTCCGCCGGCGCTACATCGGGTACGTCATTCGTTCTTGCCTTGATGATCCTCAGGCACTTTTGGCTCGCTGTGGCGATAATGCCTTCAGGGTAGCCAGCCTGACGGAAGGAATGTTCTCGGAGAAGGGGACGGCAGCCGTGCACAAGAACTTCCGACAGGTGTCTGAGAAGCCGGCGAAAGTGAGAGGTCGTGCCTTTGACCTATTGAACAGTCTCTCGCTTCAGAAACTAGCCAGTGAAGTGAAGAACAGCAAGGGGATGCTGATGGATGTGTTTTTCGCCGCTAAGACACACAAGCCTGAGGTGCCATTTAGATCCATCGTTTCCGAGAAGGGTGCCTGGCTCTACGCAGTGTCAGGCTATTTACAGAGACATTTGGAGACTCTGACAATCGAAGACCCTTTTTATGTTTCTAGTTCATCCTCCGTCGTGGATTTTTTGTGCCAGGAGAACCCCGTTGGTTGCAGTGCTTTTAGTATCGATGTGGAAGACCTTTATTATTCTTTGCCCCATGAAGTTTTGCTTCTGAGTGTAAAGGAGTGTTTGTGCGATAATAACGAGAATGAATTTAGTAAGCGGTGTGGCGTTTCCGTGGGCAGTCTCTTGGAGTTGCTGTGTACCTCCGGTCCACTTTTATTTCCTGGAAGGGGGCCGTTTATGCTCAGCGTACCGGTGTGTGCATCGGGTCTCGTGTTGCACCTATTTTGAGCCACAATTTCCTGGCTAAGGTTGACAGAGCTGTAAATAAGGGCCTGTTTGGGTTGGCTCATAAGGTACTAAGGTACGTTGATGATTACCTTATTTTTATTGATGCTCTCAATTTCAGCCACAGGGTAGTGGATGTGTTGAAGGGCGTGGAGGCAGCACAACTGTGGCAATGGCTTACGAGCTTCGCTTTCACGTTATACAGATCGTCTTGGTCTGGCTGCCGCTCATGGTTCACTCCGGAAGGCCGGCTGACACCTTTGCCAAGCAGCTACAGTTTCCAGAAGACTGCGGCTTTTCTACGGATCTGAGCGCCTACGTCGATACACCTGTGCCTCCGAAGCCATTCATGCCATCGTCATCGTCAGGGACATCAATCTTATCAAGGAACAAAAGCGGCAACAGCGAACGTCACTGGTTCAGTGGGCGTGGAGGCAGCACAACTGTGGCAATGGCTTACGAGCTTCGCTTTCACGTTATACAGGTCGTCTTGGTCTGGCTGCCGCTCATGGTTCACTCCGGAAGGCCGGCTGACACCTTTGCCAAGCAGCTGCAGTTTCCAGAAGACTGCGGCTTTTCTACGGATCTGAGCGCCTACGTCGATGCACCTGTGCCTCCCAAGCCATTCGTGCCATCGTCATCGTCAGGGACATCAATCTTATCAAGGAACAAAAGCGGCAACAGCGAACGTCACTGGTTCAGTGGGCGTGGAGGCAGCACAACTGTGGCAATGGCTTACGAGCTTCGCTTTCACGTTATACAGGTTGGTGAAACCTATTCTTTATATGCTAAGAAAACCAGTAACCGTTGTTTACTGCTGCTTCCACGCCCACAAGTGTTGTACGTCTTGTGTCGCGAGTGTACTGACGCCCTTTGCTCGCTACTCTTGTGTTGCGGTGACGTTGAAGCGAACCCAGGGCCTCCTAAAAAAAAACCCTGGCCCAGTAGATGATGTCGAGCATAGCACAGCTTCTGTTGATGCGCGTCATAAAGAAGTCATGGCAATGCTTTCCAAGATTAGTGCCCGCTGCGATTCATTTTCCGCTGAGCAGTCCAACTTGGCGAAGGTGATCGACGAGGTGAAAGCCAACCAGCAACTTGTGGCAAGCAAATTATCCGAAATTGAAAGGCGGCTTTCGACGGTTGAATTGAGGGCTAACTCGGTTGCTGACATTGAAAAGGAATTGCAGGTCACGAATGAAGCTATCGGCAGCATCACTCAAACAAATGACGTGTTGGTGTCCCGTTTAAACGACCTCGAGGACAGAGCTCGAAGGTGCAACTTAGTGTTTTTTGGTATGCCCGATAAAAATGAGACCTGGCAAGCTACCGAAGAGGCAGTTACTAACTTGCTCTCTAGTAGCCTAGGCGCCGAGTTTGACCCGAATGCTGTAGAAAAGGCCCATCGTTTAGGTGGTCCATACATACGCGAGAAAACTCGCCCGGTGATTGTAAAATTTGCAAGCCTTAAAACAAAAGAACGTGTGCTGGCGCGTCGATCTAAGATGAGAAGCCCTAACGTCTCTGTATCCGAGGACTACTGTCAGGCTACAAGAACAGCTCGCAAGATGCTGCACAATTTTGCTAAATCATTGCCTGGCAGTCCCGATTTTCAGCTTCGTTACGACAAGCTTGTTGTTAGCCACACAAACTATTCTTATGATGCTTCTGCGGATATTGTTCGCGAAACTACTGCGCATTCTCGCACTAATGGTAGCGGATTCCGCATCGAAAATGGGGTGCGCTCGACTTCCGATCACAACCATGACTTTCACGCACGTTCATTGCCTGATACCGTACTTTTGTCGCGTGCGTGCACATATAATGCCACCTCATAACAATCAGCACGGGGAAGTGGCAGTGTCGTGTCACGTCCTATTTCGGTGCTCTACACGAACATTCGTAGCATAATGGGAAAGCGTGACGCGTTTGATGCTATTATCGGTTCTTGTGAAGCCGACGTGATTGCTGTAACCGAGACTTGGTTGAATTCTCATGTTCCTGATAACGAAATTTTTACTATTTCCAAGTCGTTGAACATTTATCGCCGCGATAGGGAGGGAAGACAAGATGGTGGTACTTTGCTTGCCATTTCAAAGCGTTTTAAGTCTTTTCTTATAAACGTGACGTCTACATTGGAAGTGATATGGTGCGGCGTGGTTGTGAATAACAAAACGCTTGTTTTTGGCGTCTGTTACCGCCCCCCAGATACAGACATCGGCTTTGTTCAGGAGTTTCACGATAACATCAATGAAATTATAATGCGGTACCCATCTGCTTCGATAACTATTCTCGGCGACTTCAACTATCCTACCATAATGTGGACGTCATCGTTACCACAAGTCGTACCATTTTCTTGAAATGGTCAATGCTTTCTTGATACTTGCAACCTGTTTAATTTTACGCAGATGGTGAATAACTCAACTCGCGTCACCAGTTCTTCATCGCACATTCTTGACTTGATTCTTACGACAATGCCCGAGAACATTCATTCAATAAACTCACTTCCTGGTCTCAGCGATCACTGTTTGCTACATTTTTACATACACAACAGCATGCCAACTGCTACTAAGAAACGCAAGGTAAACTACAACTACAATGCTGCAAACTTTGATGCAATCAACAACGAACTCTCTCTATTTTATGACGTTTACCTGCACGACTTTGATAATAGAACCGTGCAGGAAAACTGGGATCTGTTTGTAAACAAAATTCTATACCTGTAAGCTCTTGCTCACCCTGGTACAATGCGTACTTAAAGCGACTTTCCAACAAAAAGAAACGCTTGTTTCGTGCTGCGAAACACCAGGGTACGGAGGAACGCTGGCGTGCCTACGAAAGCACTGCGCGAGTTTATTCGTCAGCGGTCTCGGAGGCTAAAGCAAACTTTCTATCTAATACTCTGCCATCAATGCTTGTTACCAACCCGAGAAAGTTTTGGAAAACTGTTACAAATACCAACGACAGTGAAATTGTACTTGTTGGCTCGCACGGCCTTCCCGTGTCTTCTGAGAAATGTGTAGTATGGCTGAACGAAAATTTTGTCCGAAACTTTTCAGTGTCGTCCACTTCTGCTACTGTCTCTTTACCAGCGCGCAACTATCCATCAATGTCTGCTATAGTGACTGAAGCCCATGGAATTGTTGAAGTAATTGAATCACTCCGAGTGTCCTCTGCTTGCGGTGTTGACAATATAAACGCAAGATTTCTTAAAGAAACCAAAAATGTCTCATCTCTTTTTCTGTGTAAAATATTTCAACAGTCTTTGAATGAAGGTGTGGTGCCACGCGTCTGGAAAGAGGCGAAGGTGGTTCCGTTACACAAGTAAGGAAACAAGCATTTTGTCACTAATTACCGACCTATTTCACTTACTTCTATACCATGTAAACTTTTGGAGCACATAATCTTCTCTAACTTGGTCACCTTTCTGGAATCAAACTCGTTCTTTAGCACATCACAGCATGGATTTAGGAAGTCATTCTCATGTGAAACGAAGTTACCTTGTTTCACCCATTCGTTACATGCCACTCTAGATCGGAGTTAATTCGTCGACTGCATTTTTTTAGATTTTTCGAAGGCTTTTGACAAGATTAATCATCACCTACTATTATACAAGCTTAGGACCCTTAATATTGATGGCGACATTCTTACTTGGACTGAGTTTTTCTTAATTAATCGCTCACAATTCGTTGTTGCTAATAGCTACAGTTCACCCTCTTCTCCTGTTACTTCTGGTGCGCTCCAGGGCTCTGTGTTGGGCCCTTTACTATTCCTTATTTATATTAACGATTTACCCGATGTTGTAACTTCTTCGATTAAACTTTTCGCAGACGACTGCGTTGTTTACCGGGAAATTTCTTCTAACTCCGACGCTAGTTCTTTGCAAACTGACATTAATAATATTGCTAGCTGGTGCAGAACTTGGCGCATGGACCTAAACACTAACAAATGTAAAGTTTTACGCATCTCACGAACTACCGGACCTCCTTCTAACTACACCTTAAACGACGCTGCTCTAGATTATGTAACTTCGTATAAATACTTGGGGATTCACATAACATCTGACTTGAGCTGGAAGCATCACATTAACTACGTTATTAACAATAGCAACCGTACGCTAGGGTACCTACGACGCAACTTTATCCGCGCCCCCTCAAGCCGTGAAACTAACAATGTATAAAACACTAGTTCGTCCAAAACTCGAATACGCATGCTCCATTTGGGACCCTTTTCAACTGAACTTAACTCACTCGCTTGAATTGGTACAGAATAACGCTGCACGCTTCATTCTATCTAACTACCATCGCACTAGCAGTGTCACGTCAATGAAACACACCATTTCGCTACAGTCACTTGAATCACGTCGCAAAGCATCTCGCCTCATACTTTTTCACAAGATATTCAATCATCCACTTTTGAAAGCTCAGTTCATTACAACTCCATCCTATCGCTCAGCTCGTTTAGATCATCAACATAAGGTACACGTCATTAGCTGCCACACTAACACTTTCCATCATTCCTTCGTCCCACGCACATCCAAAGACTGGAACCTACTTCCCTCGGACCTAGTTTCTATTTCAAATCATGACTTGTTTTCTTCTACCATACAGAATTACTTACGGGATGACGCGTGAAGTGTATATTGTATATATATATTTTTTGTACTTTTTTGCCTTGTGTTCTTTTTTGTACTTTTTTGCCTTATACTAACACTTGTATTCAGTGTATTGCCTAACATCAAACATTGATATGTATTGTAATCCATTCATATGTATTCATATGTATTGTATTCATATGTATTGTACCCCACTCCCCTCTGTAAAGCTATTGCGATTGAGGGTAAAATAAATGAAATGAAAATAAATGAAAAAAAAGGTCTTCAAGGAAGAGGGGCTTGGCCTGAAGTTTTCTTTTGAAACCCCCCAAAGACCAGACCATCCAGTTCCTCGACCTGCACCTCGTGCTAGGCGGTTCGCACGTTTGCTGGAAATACATGCCTCGTTCATCAAAAGCCCTGCTAGCCTACCGCTCCGCGCATTCCAAGTTGGTAAAAAAATGGGATTGCTTTTTCTTGCATTCCTTCAGCGGTGACCAAGTCATGCCAGCATTTAATGCACGAAAGCACAGCAGGCCAAGTAAAGAAGCTGTGAGAGGCTGGCTACCCTGAAGGCATTATCGCCACAGCGAGCCAAAAGTGCCTGAGAATCATCAAGGCAAGAACGAATGACGTACCCGATGTAGCGCCGGCGGAGGAGAGAAGGAAGTACGCCGTCATTCCATATGTTCGTGGTCTTTCTCATCGACTGAGGAAGGTGGCCTCCCGATACAATGTTGACGTGGTTTTCAATGCCAAGAATAAGCTAGGTTCCATATGTCCGGCTCTTCACAAGCTTCTACGTAACAAGGGATTGCCGAGGCAGACTTGTACCATTAATCATAGTATGCCTTTTGTTCCTTGCGTGTGCAACGTTGTCTATCACATTCCCTTCACATGTGGCCTCTGCTACATAGGTCAGACCGGCCGATGCCTGAATGTTAGGCTAAGGGAGCACCACAGCTCCCTAAAAGGTGCCCCCTATTCACACCTCGCGCGTCATTGTCGAAATTGTGGCTGCAATCCCGAGTTCAACAAAACCACCGTTCTTTTCCGACACATAAACAAAACAACAAGAGAAGTAATCGAAGCCTTCCATATCGACAAAAATGCTTCCACGTGCGTCAGCCAGCCGTCTATTAACCTACTAACCAGTGAAGTGGCTTATCTAGATAAGTCTTTGGCGCCGGGAACAGACCAGCGGCAGCCATGCGCACCCTTGGCATGACCACGGTCGTTTTCTCCCCCTTTTTGTTGCTACTCTGTCTTGTCAACCTCATGCGCAGGAGGTAGTTGTGTGGTTTTGGTTTTATTATCATTTTTAACTGGGAGGTGATAGTTGTTCTTCGGTTGTCAGATCGTGGTATCACGCATGCGTTTCTCTGTTCTTTGTTGCCTTTGGTGTATGATAAAAGTTGGCCATCTTCCGTGAATAAACTTTAGTTTGAAGGGAGCGCTCGTCCTGTTCAGCCTTTCTCGTGTATCGTGTCTATTTTCGCGCGCAAAAATACCGTAATGGATCAGTACAAACTCGCCCAAATATCTGTGATTCTAGGATAGTTTGAAACGGCCAATGTCACGCGCACAGTCGTTCATTTTCTTAAGGCAGGGTTGAGGCATGCACCGAGAACCGGAGCGAGGCTGGCAGTTGAGAAGGCGATGCGCACGGCGCCCGATTACGCTATCGCGGTCTGCTCTTGAAGGCGAAGCGGAAGCGCCCTCCAATTTTTTTGACGCTGTGAATAGCAATCTAAGATTAATCAGTACCAACTAGCCCGGCTGTTATTTCAGTCTCCTTAGTTCAGAAAACCGTAGACCTTCCATTACCTCCCTCGACCAGTAGATAAGATTTCGGGAAGCTTAAAAGCTGGCTTTCCCAGTTTTCTCGAGTACACTGCCGTATTTATCACCTTATTGCAAGCCGCTGTGATCGCTGCCATATGATAAGCAAGGCTAAGTAGGTTGATGGGATACGGAAGCAGAACCTTTTTCTATTTTAGTGCTTCCAGTACGGCCAAATTTAAACAATAAACTACTTTTGCACCCTCATCGGCTTACAGCAACTTGGAGATAGAACAGCGGTGATACTATTCCTTTTCAATGAAAGAAAATAATTGCCTGACACAGGAAAAGTTTTGATCGATCGATACAACGTTTACAGGTTCGCGCTCGTATTTGCGTCGCCGATAATTTGTCTTAGGCCAGCCAGAGCAGAATAGAAGCCTGGAAGAATAACGCCATAGAGGCAAATGTTTCCCACCATCATCTGCGATAGCCTGCTCTTCAATGCTGCAGCTCAAGGCCCGAAAGCGTCCCATAGTGGCCTGCACGGCAGAGTGCCTAGAGTTCTGGATCAAAAGACACGGAAGTCAATCTTCCCAGCACAAGCGTAGGACGTATTTCATTGTATAATTACGTGAATTCTGTGTTGAAGGAGAAATTTGCCTTAGATGTTGGTTTCGCAGCTTGCAGCCGTCAGTTCCCACTGTCGAAAGGGGGGGGGGGGGGGGGGGGCTCCGCCTACTTACCTTTCCTCAGTGAAGGGGCTAGCCCCTCCCCTCCCCCCCGGTAGATCCGCCTATGTTCCTGGAGGTCCTGGCGTCTGGTGGGACAACCAAAATGGGCGAGTATCGACACGTCATCCGCGTAGTGTACGAATATGTAGCGATTGTCCTGGGACACGTCCGAGTGGTATATCAAGAGAAAGCGGAAGGTACGCTCAAAAACAGAACCCAGAGGCCCGATCCATATTTTCTGATCCTGAGACAATCGCTACTGTTTTCAACGCCTTCTTCCACTCTTTCCTTACAAGTGACAAATCGGACAAGCCTGCTTTCGATTCAAAAACTCACACTGTAATCGACGATGAGGTAGCGTCACTTGAGGGCGTACTCAAAACCTCATTTTAATCTTAGACACCAAAAAAATCATGCGATCCCGATGGCATCCCGACAGCTTTTCAAGTTAGATACTCTCTTTGGTGTAGCAGATACCTCACAATTATTTTTATTGCGATAGCAATTATATGGACACTCTCGGCTGGTGTTCGCCGTCGGCGTCGCCGTCATGTCCCGTATATGTATATGTATCTTTATATTTTTAAAAACCTCAAAGAAAAATAACTCAGAAAAATGTTTCCGACGCGCGGCATCGAACCAGGGACCTCTCGCTCTGCAGCGCGCGGCGCTAACCATTCAGCCACGAAGGCGAACGACCTTCAACCTTCAAACGGCGAGCTATATATATATATATATATATATATATATATATATATATATATATACAGCGAGTTTTCAGCGTGTTTTCAGCATTACCAGCGAGATGGCGCAAAGGCCGCGCTCGGAGGGGCTTAGCTGGGCGCCCCGTTTATCGCGACGCGCGCTCTTAGTTGCTGCTAACTCTCCGGCGCGCACTTCGCCCGAAGGGGGGAGGGGGGGGGGGAGGGTTGATGCCCGTGCGCGCGCGCGCTTATCTCGCGGTGGCGGAGAATGGGGCTGTTGCCGGAACGATAGCGTTGTAGTTACCGGGCGCGCGAAGGTCACATCGCTCGCTGCAGCCCCCCCGTTTGCGAAAAAGAGCACACTTTTCAAACACAGCGAAGTAACAACTGTGACACTTGTTAGTTCGCGCTCGTCTGTACCTGTGAATACGTTTCGTGCGTCGTTTTTGTTTGAGCAGCGCGTTAAGTGTCCAGCTGTGAATGTTTTTAGTTCGCTCTCGTCCTGTGCGTGTTGTTTTAACGCGATACCGTTAAAGAGCTCGTTTTGCAGAAATTCTGGCGTCGGCGTCGGCGTCGTTCGTTGTGAGCGAAAAATCATCATCTTGTCCGTGACCGAAAAAATCGAGAAAGATGCAAATAAAATAAATAATAAAAAATTTCGGGTCCGGAGTGAGGATCGAACCCGGGTCGTCTGCGTGGCAAGCAGGTGTTCTATCACACAGGCATGCATGTGCTAGGGAATACTGTGAAAATAACTTCCTGTGCTTGGAAATGCAGTGAAAATAACTTTCATGCTTCGCAAACGCAAGCGTCCTTTATATAGGCGTCGCAATATAACATGGAATATCCTAGGAATATTGCGTGGTACAAGCGTACATTGCCATCGCACCTCAGGATATGTGACTATCATAATGATTTCATAGTTTAAAGCCAGCCACCCATTACAAACGGCACACACCTTACTGCGCGTATTCCCTTTACACCACGTAGTGGTGCATAGCAAGTTCGAAAACATTTTCCACATTTGCCGCGCATAATTGCTCCTGGTTTAAAGCATGCTACCCATTACATAGTATGCACTAAGTGATTGAAGTGCGCACTAGGGACAGGATATCGCTATCGCGTTCAACTCTTAAAGGCGAAGATTAAGGGTCCCCCAATTTTCGTGCGTCATGCGTGCGTGAGCAGCGCGCTGCACTTTTCGACCTGCTCGCCATTCGTCGCTTGACATTCCAATTTTTTGCTATCGCATTCATTGCTTCGCCTTTTGGCGAAGCTGTGACTTTTTTAGAAAATCTCTCTCGTCAGCTACACTTCCTTCCTCGTTTGAAACGTGCTTCGATTCTCCCCTTATTGAACACTTTGTGAGGCTGCACCTTCAAAATAAAATATTTTTCTTAAAATCTCCGGAATGACATTTAGAATGAATGAGGAAAATATTTGACACTAATTTCAAGAAACTCGGCAGAATAGATTCTGAGAAAAGTGCTACATATATGTACCACTGCCTTCATAGCCGGGCATGAAAAGTGGTACATATGTGTACCGCTGTCCTCAGGCGGTATCAAATTTTAAAAAAAGTACGATCACGAATATTATTTACAAATTTGAGGGCTCTGTTTACTGTTAGAATTGTTTCCAGCATTAAATGCCCAGTGAAGCTTGGTATTGGCTGCACACCTAGCCGTTCTGCAGTTATCCCTAGCGCACATGAAGGCGACCTGCGACAGGTATACATTTAGCCAAAGAGACCTCACGGTGGCAATAATTAGCTTCACCTAAAGCGGGCAGCGATTGATGGGGATTTGGGAAATAGAATCTGCGCTGCAATGAAAATACTGCATATGGACAACTGTATCGGCACGATAGTGCTCCTATTAGGGCTAAGACCACCAGCCAAAATCATGCCCGAGGATGGTTCGCTGAATTAAACTCAAGAATAAGTGCAGCAAAAATATATTTATGGGTTACAAGTGAGCCACTAGGCTCCGGGTAAAAATGGGACACTTCCTAGGTATGTTGAAGCAATGTTTTCAAGGCGCTCATTTAGGCCAAGTCAGCAGATAGCAAGCAGTAATTCAGGCACGCGCTAAATCCAATTTGCTATCTGCGCCACCCCTTATGAAAATGACTCTTGATTTTCCATTGCCGGATTGTGATCGAATTATTGACTTCATTGATTATCCATGGTTCCGCAATACTCATTGACTTGCTTCAATACTTCGTCCACAAAATTTCTGTTGAGCAGTTCGCAATAAAAGTTTCATTGACTCATTTCAATAGAAATACCATTGAGGGAATATTTCCTCAACAATATTTCTGTTGAGCACTTTGCAATAAAAATTTCATTGTCTCATTTCTATCAAAATACCATTGAGGAAATACTTCGTCAACAACATTTCTGTTGAGCACTTTGCAATAAAAATTTCATTGACTCATTTCTATGGAAATACCATTGAGGAAATATTTCGTCAACAATATTTCTGTTGAGCATTTTGCAATAAAAATTTCATTGACTCATTT
>JALIZH010023109.1:0-28310 GCA_030522465.1 Rhipicephalus appendiculatus
AAAAAAAAAGCACAAAAAACAAACAAACAAAAAAACTGACTACTCGCATTGTAATGATGACGATAAGGCTGACTGAAAATGAAAAAGTGGCATCCCCTAAAGTGTTTTGTCAGTCAAGGAAGAGCGAGCATGGCCTCCGAAACCGGAAGATTGTGAACGCTCCCAGTCTTGAAGGCTACACAGCGGGCCACTGGAAGCCAAACTTCATCGAGCCATCGGAAGATCCAACGTGGCGGCTTTGAAAATCAAGTGGCATGGCTCGAGACGAGCGATTTAGTCTGAAAAGTTGAACTTTAGGACTTAAATTCGTCCGAAAAATCAGTCGCAAAAATGCATTAGTTCTATGGAAACCTTGATGTTGCATTTATGAAGTCTGTAATATCCAGCAAGTCCGAATTTTTGGTGTCCGAAAGATCCGTCGGCGACTGTAGATGCACTAGACTTTCACCTTTGTTTTGGGACTTGTCTAAAAAGGCTGTTATGAAAGTAATAACTTCTTTTTTCGTAATAACCGTTTTGTTGTTCTGGGAGTTTGAATTTCCTGGGGCTTCTTTCGATTAAAATACGTATGATTCTGCTTGCAGAGACTGATCAGTTTGAATTATCTGTCTGTCAGATTTCAACGAACTTCAAATTGCTAGAATATCACGGTATTCGTCATGCACTTTTAACTCTCAATGCTGCCGGTGTAAAGGAACCAAGCACACCAAACTGGTCTTGCTGGCACTCCCAAGTTCCTTTTTGTTTAATTGTCACTGTCTTTCGAATGCTGTGCTCTGATAGCACCCAACATTAATTACATAAAAACACTTTGTGTTTATTTCTTTGTTTCACATTAAATGCCTTTTGTATTTTCTATGCCTAATTGCAGAAGGATGGCTTTGAGGATAGTGCCGAGGACTTGGACGACGCTGATGACTGTCCCGACATGCCTTGTAAGTGCAACCATGTGAACTGCCCATAGAATGTCGCCATGTGTGCTTCTGTGGCTACTTCTTGATAGGTGAAGAAAGGCATTGTTTGAACAGGTTGCCCATGTTTCTCGTTAGAGGTGTGAACATGGGAGCATTATGTACGCATTGTGCCGTACAAGTGCCTTACAAACATGGCAAGCGCGCCAAATATGGCAAGCCTGAGTCTGAATGAGCCCTAAGCCAAGTTAGATTTCTTGTGTGAATCTGAGTAAGCTCCACATATTTTGCCAGCATATGGTCCTGTCTACTCAACTTCAATCATTACTAACAGCCTTTTGTTGGCTCACGTTTATATTCACGTCTTCTCCCATATACTTGCATGCACTAGTGCTCATATGCCAGCTCAATTTTTACTGATCAGAGGCTTGAGACATGGAGGTGGGTGCCTTGACCCCCCCCCCTCCACCTACAAACTCTTTCACAGGAAGTTCTTGATCAAAATGTCTTTTGTGAGTTGTGTCTTTAAAAAAAGAAATGGTCTTACTGGATTGCAACCGCTGATAACTCATATATTTGAAGATAGGAGATCAGAAGGCGTCAAGTAGAGCACCGATTATGTGGGATATTGGTGTTAAAAAACAATGACACCATGGTCACAAGAGATAATTGTACGATAACAGACTCGTAAGTCGACTCACCCAGGCACGGATCGAGCCGTGAGTCTGAGTCCGAGTGAGCCCGGTCGTGGAAAATGTTGGTGAGTCGGAGTCATAGTGAGCCCTAAGCGCTCAATATATTTTTAGTGAGTGTGAGTGAGCTCCACATTTTTTGCCGACCTATGCCGTCACTGTAGTCACTGTCATGGTCGGCCACATGCAAGACAACCGGCAAAGTTTGAATTATCCGGCAAAACCTAATTTCAGAATTAAAATAGTGAAAGTGTGATGTGCGCATGCTTGTGCGTGACATCACTCGTAGTTTTTTAAACTGCATGCGGTCCTGTTAGTGTGCAATACCTGGTCAGCCAGTCAGTCTGCATTTCATTTAAAATTTTCTTGCGTCTGCACTATTTATTTCTTGTCTAAGAGTCGCCCTCATGCACGGAGCAAAAAACATTTTGGAGGTGTAACTCCGCTATTTCAGGTGACCGGGCAGTGTCACGCTTCAGAGAGCCACATCATGCTTGCGGCATTTGGTGGAAGGCAAGGAAATCGCCGCTATTTCAGATGCAAAAAGAACCGGTTGCGTACGTTGATCTCGTTCGGCCGCTGTCACGGAGCGTGGCCGCAGAGCCCATTCGGCCACATTTATTTCTTGCTCCGTCATCACAGGAGCTCGCAGAAACAGACACCACAAAAAAATAGTAATAATAATAAATAGATCAAGGTGTCCTCTGGTGGGAATGCTGCTGTCGTCTGCTTACAAACTCTGCTAAAAAATGTAAATGTGCTCCTCCTTTTTTTTTTTTCTTTTTTCTTTTTTTTTTTCTTTTTTTTTTTTTTGCTGTGTTTTATTCATGGGCTCCATGGTTGTAACTCCACGCCGCAAGGCGCCGCCAGTTGAAGTGCCTCTGTCAGTGCACGCTATTTTTGTGACATTATCTGGTCACCCACATACGCCCATTCTAATGGAAATTTCACCTCCTGCTAAATATTTCTTGCCCCGTGCTCTCATGTAAAAGATACAAAACCCATTTCTGAGGTTTAGCAGCAAGAAAAGCACGGAGAATGACTGTGTTTACAAGTGTGCCAATGAGATGTAGTCAGCTGTGGCGACAGTTGTAGAAACATGAAGAGCAGCCGAATAAAAAATGAAGTGGAACTTCTCAGTTATTTTGAAATATATTGAATAAAATGGTGGGTAGCCTTTGTGTGCGTTACTCTAAAAGGATTATTCACCATGTCATTCATTATTTCATTGGGAACAGTCGTACATGCCCAATGGGTGCAAGTGTCGCATCCTGTAGAGATTTCGGTAAGAAAAAAAAAAAAAAGAAAAAGAAAAAAAAAAAGAAAGTAGGGAATTTCACGTGAATAAATTCGGTAGAATATCCTGTACAGTGCTATACAGGTCGACTGCTGTTTCTGCTTTTTACTCTTTAAAACCACCGCTTGCCATAAATTGTTATTCATGCAAAATTCTCCGCTGTTCTTTCAGCTGACGACCTTCCAGGCGCAGAAGAGGAAGACAAGGACCTTGACCTGGCTTGCTGCGCCGACCTCCAGTTGCCCGAAGCAGCTGAGCAAGGTATGCTCTTGGCAAATTTTTCTTAATCCTTTACCTCCTGTTGACAAGTATACAGCCTCCCACCGTTTATTCGGTCGCTGAAAATTTGGATATGCTCGTTATCATTATGGGGTCTCGTGAAAAGCCACTCAGAACAAACGGACACAGTTCACGCTGTCATGCAACAAACACGGGGACATTTATTAATAGCTTTTACATAATGGCAAGTTTGCCAGCCAAATCATAGAAATAACTAGTAAAATGCCAGTCACAAGTAGACAGTCACTCCACTGATGACGCTCCGCCAACACCACAGCCATCAAATGCAGATTAAGCGCAGGCCGTAGCAGTGCCATTCTAAAACTGAGGTTTAGAATAGGGTACCCAAAGCTTTGCATGCGCTATCCTTTGAGTTTGTGACCACTGTGCATGCGTCGTGTGCCATCCTCTTTGGTACCTGCATTAAGTGATGGAAATAACATATTGTACCCTAACGAATGCTAATGGTTGTCGACTTGCAGCGATGGCCAAACACTGGCTAAAATATAAGCACGACTTGGGCGCACGTAATGATTGTGTGCAGGCGCATGGACAAGTTTTTCCGGCCACCGGTCCGATAAAGGGGCTTCTTCTTCTGATAAATCTTTTCTTTTGAACTCGATTATTTGAACTTTTTGGCGGTTCCTGCCGAGTCCAAATAAACTCCTGGCTACTGTGGTCATTCAAATTTTGTACCAATGCAGTGAGACCTCGTTACAAGAGACACTCAAGGGATCTGAGAAGCATGTGTGTTAGCCACAAATTCTAAAAACACTGAGGAGTCACATTAGATCACTTTATTATACATTACCATCAAAGTCCCCAACGTGACAAGGATTCACAGCAAGATAACTGAGCCGGTCATGCATCCACTCAACATTTTTTGGCCCTGGTGGATTCGAACAGAGCTCTCTCGTAGAGATATGAAAGCGGATTCGAACATGTGTACACACGATTTCTTCAAATATGAATTTAGGATGGTCTTTGCAATGGCTCTCTTGACGACCTTAGAATGGTTATATAGACAGGCAACTAGAAAGGTTACTTGCTAATTTGTGCAGTGGCGTTTTCCACTACAGTCGAACCCTTTATAAGAGGCACTGATGTAAGAGACACATGGGGTATAAGAGACACCAGTGTGCCTACATTAAAATAGGGGGTGATAAGAAAATGCATACGTGGTACCCTGCTTATAAGAGACATCTGATATAAGAGACAAGAATTTCTGCCCGGTGCATGTCTCTTATAAAGGGGTTCAACTGTATGTTGATGATTTTGTTACATTTTGCAATACTGACATTCACCACGAGGCGCTTGATAAAATCCTCATGTTATCAGGCAGCATGGTATGGGCCTCGCCTTTACTTATGAAGTCCCTAAAACTAACGGTCTACAGTTTCTAGACCTAAGACTAACTTTTGGTGAAAATCATGTGCACTGAATCCTAAACTTCAAATCCAGTCATTCTAAGGTCGTCAAGAGAGTCATTGCGAAGACCATCCGTAATGCGTCTTTGAAGAAATCGTGTGTACACATCTCTCGTAGAGACATAGCGACGGTTCTGGAGTCACTAAACTGCTGGCATATAAAGCACCCAATGCGACAGACGCTGTGATGGAAATCTAATGCAGGGGTACTCTGCCGCTGAGTTGGTGCGGAAGCGCGACAGTGCATATAAAAGCTGAACGTTGGAATGTTTGGAGTGATTTTTTATCACAAGCATGGAAACAAGGACATCCAGCTGCGAAATAGGGCAGAACTGAGCCAACAAGAAAACGAAAATTGCTGCAAATTCCGGTTCATACGATGTTGGCCACATTGTGTGAGTGTGTCTGGGTTGTGTCTTTGCTACATAGTGAATAACTTACTGTGGGGAGCCAAAAAAGTTCTCCTTAGTAACTAAGTGTTCCTTGCTTGTGTGCACTGTTAAGGGGAGACGTGGGCATAGGTCGGCAAACTCACTCATGAGTCGACTCACTCAGACTCACTCATACCCCTGTCACACGGACAGCCTTAACCGCAGTTAAGCTAACTACAGTTACGGCTAACCGAGGTTACTGCTAGCTACACGGCGGACGTAAGCGCAGTTAGTCTTCTAACCGTGGTTATCGCAAACCGAGCTAGGCAATCACGGTTTATGCTTGCAAACCGCAAACCGAGTAGTAGGCAAGATGGCGGACACCACTGCAGCGGCTTGTGCATCAGCGTCGGCGAGAATGACAACTCAAAGGCGCATCAACTGGCCAGACGCCACAACACGAGCGCTAATACGCTTGTGGGAGGACAATCTAGCAGCACTGCGCTCGAACACGCGGAATTCCTGGGCGCACACACCCGCGCGCACGCACGCAAACACACACACACACACACACGACGTGGAATTGTCATCAGATCCAAGCCTCTCAGGTCGCACAAATCACGAACGTATACGCACGCAGACTCGATTACAAAAAGAGAAACACACAACACCACGTGAAGAATTCTCAGCGCAGCAAAGCCTCTCGGGTCCTTGCTCAACTCACGGGCGTACACGCACACTAATAGATTGATCACACACATAAAATATTGAGCTCACGGACGTACACGCACACTAACTCATCGATCACACACGAAAAACATAAATAAAGCACCTACAACACAAAACAACGAATTGTCAACACAACCCGCGTAGTTATGCGAAAGCGGATTGTCTCGACTAGTCATTGCTCTCACGATGGCTACGTTGCCAAGGTTGAAAGACTCTCCTTAAAAACGCCTGAAGTTCTCGATATTTACACCTTATTGAAGGCTTAAAGTAGTCAAGCAGTTATTGCACAACTTGGCGCGACATATGTGTGCATTCTAGTAGTATATTATTTGTTGTCGTCCACGAAAATTGCGTGCGAAATTTCGCTCCCACGATGACCACGTGATTGCACTGGTTTGCTAAACTGAGCCCGTGTAGCACTGGCAAACCGCGTTCGCGTTAACTGCAGTTAATCCTGTAAACCACGGTTAAGCATAACCGCAGTTAAAGCTGTCCGTGTGACAGAGGTATCAGACTCAGATTGAGGCGTGAGTCTGAGTCTGAGTGAGTCCGGCTGAATTATACTTAGGTGAGTCTGAGTCCGAGTGAGTCCGCTTGAGGAAAATTTTGGTGAGTCTGAGTTCGAGTGAGTCCGGCTGAGTTATACTTTGGTGAGTCTGAGTCCGAGTGAGTCCAGCTGAGTTATACTTAGATGAGTCTGAGTCGGAGTGAGTCTCCTTGAGGAAAATGTTTGTGAGTCTGAGTCCGAGTGAGTCTGGATGACGAAAACACCGGTGAGTCTGAGTTCGAGTGAGTTTGGTTGGAGAGAAATTCCGTGAGTCTGAGTCCGAGTGAGTCTGCTTCAGCAAAATTTTGGTGAGTCTGAGTCCGAGTGAGTCCGGTTGAAGAAAATATAAAGGAGTCTGAGTCCGAGTGAGTTCGCTTCAGCAGAATTTTGGTTAGTCTGGGTCCTAGTGAGTGCTAAGCGAAAAACGTTTATTGAGTGAGTCTGCGTGGGCTCCATTTATTTTGCCGACGTATGGTGACAAATATTTATAGCCTCCTTTTATGGCGTGCCTTGTAATCGTATAGATGTACCGTCTTGTAAAGCCCTAGAAATTATTTTTCAAATTATCAAGCTGTCCATGCCCTCATATACGAGGGCATGTAAGTGGGCTGTGCAGCATGTTCTGACAAATGTACAACTCCAGGCCACTTTTATTAAGCGATATCGTGATGTTTAAAAGTACAGACTGGTGGGCTAGTTGGTAGTGCATAACTCGGAACAGTAGCGCTGTGTCCCGTCTGCTCTGTCGTCCCTTGTGTATTTTTTGTGCTACTGTTCCGAGATATCGTGATCCACATTGATTTCCATCTACAATTGTGTACCTAATCAACGGAAATTGAGTGCAATGTTCGAGCTTCATCATTCATGTGGATTCAAATACGACAAAGCAGCACGATTCGCGAGCATAGAGCGCCCCTTCGCTCTCTGTTGCATTGAACCGCTTGTGTCTTTAGATGCCGCTTCGGTTTTTCCATGAATAAATGTGGCAATTGGGAAATTTTTGAGTGCCTAACAAGACATTCACAAGTACGAGAGAGACAGGACAGGCGCTTTTGAATGCCTTGTCAATGCATTGTTTCGCGCTCAAAAATTTCCCAGTAGCTATGCACCATCTCACCGAATTTCAAGCTTTGTTAAAAATGTAGCGACGACACAGACCATCGGCTTTCGTCATGTCATTCGCTACCAATTAAACAGCGGCTGCGTTATTTAAAGTGGCTAGATAAAGATTGCCCCCGTGGTACCTCGAAAGTTGTAGCGACCGTATTTCAAGGAGGAAGGGGGTAGAAACGCACCATTCATGCCATACGCGACGCTTCATCACTTGTGAAAACAAATTTCTTCGGGCTGTAATGTGGTCAAAGAATTCTGTTACCTCTCGGCAATTCTTAAACTTTAATGACCTCTTCGAATTCTAGACTCTTTTTGGGAGATATTGCTGCCATATTTTCCCAGCACGCCTGCAGTTCAGTCCTTGTCGACTCAAGCAAAACCCGTTTTTTTTTTTTCGTATCTTTTTCTTTTCTTTCCTATTCACACACCTTTCCATTCATAGACAGCGTTGACGCGCCGAAGCACTTTCGGTGGTCCCTCAGCCGTCATTGTGTTCGTCCAAGCCACACGGCAAAAAGCTTCATGGCGCGGGCGTTTCCCAGGCTCGTTTCTCGTATCTTGCTTTCGAGCTCCTAATACCCCCCAAGGAATGCAAGAAAAGTACAAAACGAAGCAACGAGCTCGACACTCTAGGCTTGGGGCCTGCAACACAAATATCTCTATTCTTTCAAAAGTGAACATTCGGCAGAAGTCTGTCTGGTTGGGATAACAGAAAACTGGGGAAAAGAGAAAACTCCAGCCAAAATTTATTTTAAGAAACCGCGACGTTTCGAAGCATGATCGGCTTCTTGTTCATGGGTGAGAAGGCCCGAGATGTGCAACGCCTTCTTGCCAGGCGGGATTGTTCGCCGTGAGTCGTCGCAAGCCCTGGCAGTAGAGGGAGGGCAGTGCCCCCGTGGTGTGGTTGATGTTTCCCGCTGTCTGCGCAATGTACCAGGAATCGAGGAGGGGCCGCCGGCGAAGGTTCCTTTCTTTTTCCAAAATCACCGAGCCGTCGGGACTGGTATGGTGGTCAAACCGCTAGCAGTGCTCTGTCACTTAGCTCCGTCCGCTGTTCAAGTGACGGAGGTCATTCTTGTGCTGCCGCATTCTTTCATGGAAGTTCTTGGTTTCCTCAATGTAGGAAGCGGGGCAGTCGGCGCACGTGATCCGGTACACGACGCCCTGCGCTTTTTCCGCAGATGCGCTGTCTTTGGGCCGAGGGATGAAACTGCCGATGGTGGTAGATGGCTTGAGGGAAATTGCTTCGCTGGCGCCCGCAATGTAGGGGATCGACACGCGGCGTCGTTGCGGCGCCGTTGGTGTCACATTTCCCCCGTCTTTTCTCTTATGGAGGGCTCTGCGAATAAACGCCTTTGTGTAGCCGTTGGTGAAGAGGTCACGAATTATTGTCTTCCTTTCTTCTATCTGCTGCTGTGGCGACGATTGGTGATTTTGGTTGGAGTTTAGATTTAAACTCGCGACGCAGCGGGTGGTTGGTTGTTTACACAATAAACGAAGGCACGTTTCGCTGCAGTAGGGCGATAGGAACTTTAAAATCAATTTTAAATACGTCCTAGGCTATATTATCTGTTGATATTTCGTAGATGATGCGCGTGTGTATACACAAATCTATCCCACATATTATCTAGCCTTCAAAATTTTGTTTCAGAACTTCAATGGGAAAGATAGAGGGGGGGGGGGGGGGAGTATGCGCTGGTATGAAGATAAGGAGCGGTCTCATAAATATATGAGACTCGAGCACTGCTCTCCATCCCTTACCCCCCCTCCCTGCATCTTTCAAGAATGTAGCCTTTGAAGTAGGAAAGAAAAAAAAGCGCATGTCCTGCCTTCATCTCACTCATTTTGTATTCGTTGTAGCACTGGCTTTCGATCATAAGTCGCTGAGCAGTGTCCCCTCATGGGAGACAAATTAGCGCATTTCTCATATGTTTCATGAATCACTAGATGTCATTATGAATCTACACCAATTGCCCATCAGTCTGTTATTCTGCAAAGAAAAACAGTACGTTATGGCAACCTCCGCTGCCCCATTTACCCGCTGAAAATAGGCTCCTCAATCATTTATTTATTTAATAGTACCCTGAAGGCCCGAAGGAATTACAGAGGGGAGCTGTGCATTTGAGAATGCGTAAGAGATTAGCAGTTACATCGAAGTAAAAACAATACAAATACTAAGTTATTAAGGATAGATATAATAGCGACGCAGTGAAAATAAAAAGAAATAAAATTGCTAATAGCGCAGGGTTAGCTATGTGAACTTATTGCGTCTGGTTTGTAGTAAACCCTCCAGTTGTCATTTCAGCGCCTTGTCCAGTGACTTTGTTCTTAGAAATGAATATTCCTGTCCTTTCTGGGGACTAGAATGATCACTGTGAAGCGGCGTCCGCGTCCCCACCTTTCAATATGGCATTCTTGCAATCGGCTTGACTGTCAGCAATTGGGGTTTTTGGAAAGCAGAAAATTGCCACCTCGTCTTGCATGGTCTGTACCAGACCATGCAAAAAGCTTCGACCATACCTTTGAACACACTGGCCGGCTCCCATCGGCGCGCCTATGCACGTTCCTTTTTGCCTTGTGTCCGTATCCAGCGTGGTACTGATACGACTCTTTACCATTATCCACGAGATAGAGTAGTCACTAACAGTTACAACTGGTTCTTAGCCGGCTCAGAAAAATATCTTGCTAGAAACAAACGCAGTCACAACCCGTGTACTTAGATTAAGATGCACGTTGAAGAAACCTGGGTGGTCGAAATATCTGGAGCCCTCCACTACGGCGTCTCTGACAACCACATCTTGGCTTTGCGACGTAAAATACCAACCTCTATTATCCGCAATCACTTTGCTAAAACATGACATCGACTAAAACCGAACTTAGCATTTCTATAATTCGAAACAGTAGTATAATAATTATTGCCGTTTAATGTCCGAGAACCATGATGTGATTATGAGGGGCGCCGTAGTTAACGGCTACGGAAATATTGGCTACCTGGGGTTCATTACGTGCGCCAAAATATAAGCACACATGGCTCAAGCGTTTTGTTATCCATCGAAAATGCGACCGGTATTCAATGCCGTGGTCTTCAGGTCAGCAGTCAAGCACCACAACCACTAGACTATCGTGGCAGGTGTTTTCGAAACTTTAGAGAGGCATAATCATGCAGCCTATAACCATGTTTCCAAAATTTTTCAAGGGTGGTGAGCTCGATTCTGCAAAAGATGGCTGCCTCATAAATATTTTCTTTTTCGCGTCGTCAGTGAGCGGTAAATCGACTGCAAGGCCATTGGCAGTTTCATGAACGTGTTTAGAAAAGCGCCATAACGTAATATCAAGCTTTCTTCGTTCCCAAGTAGCGTGATTAGGCCTTCGAACGGCAAAGCGTAAGAAAGGACTTCATTTATAATTGGGTCCGCCAAAAACGCACGTACGCGCTCGCCCATTGAAAACAAATGGCGCGTGCGCATAAGCGCATTTCAAAGGTAACAGGAATGAAAACCTAATGTTCCTCGAAGGTCCGTAGACGCATTCTTATATTTAAAGAAAACATTCTCAATATTGCAAAAATCGCGTGTAATGTTGAATTTCTCTTTACGATAGACATTGAGATGCACGGGAAATAACTTCTTTTTGTATGTTGAAAGCTATCATACATATATTTTGAAGGTTGCCTGGCACTTGTGAACCCTTTACATGTGTTATTCTACATAAGCTATTTTATGGCGCTCCTTCGACATTTATTGGATGAGCCGGGCCAAATCGAATATTGCTAATTTTTAGTCCGAGTACGTCTAGTTGAGAAAAATTTAGGCGAGTCTGTGAGTCCAAGTGAGTCCGCTTCAGGAGAATGTTGGTGAGTCTGAGTCCAAGTGAGTCTGGCTGACAAATATTTTGGTGAGTGAGTCCGGCTGAGTTATAATTTCGTTATATTTTCGTGTGTCTGAGTCTGAGTGAGTCGGGCTGAGTAATATTTTGGTGAGTCTGAGTCCGAGTGAGTCCGGCTGAGATATATTTTGGTGAGTCTGAGTCCGAGTGAGTCCGTTTGAGGAAAAGTTTAGTGAGTCTGAGTCCGAGTGAGTTTGGTTGGAGAGAAATTTCGTGAGTCTGAGTCCGAGTGAGTCCTAAGCAAAAAATATATTTATTGAGTGAGTCTGAGTGAGCTCCATTTATTTTGCCGACCTATGGACGTGGGTCTTAAAAAATGGTTTTTTAAAAGTTGGGTGAATGGTATGAAATTTAACAAACTTATTCAGTTTTTTCCGCAGATTTGAAATCTCTAAGTAGATTTTTAATAGCTGCATTAGAACAAAAGGTATGCAATTTCGAACACATATTTAGGCATATTTGTTACGGGTATTTTTGGCAACTTCGCTTTGTCAAACACAAAAACAAAGTATGTGTCAAGATTGCCAGAAAGCTGGTCTAGCCGGTGATGCTATTTATTTTCTTATAATGTTGTTCACCAAATTATAATTCTGGATGATCAGAAATAGTATGCAGTAAAAAAATTTCACTCATATTTGCATCGATTTATTTTGCATTCAAAGTTGATTGAAAACAATCAGATTGGCATCACCGGCTAGATCACCTCTCTGGCAGTCTTGCCACATACTTTGTTTGTGTGTTTGACAAAGCAAAGTTGCCAAAAATCTCCGTAATAAATATACTTTTAGAAATGGCACATCTTTTGTTCTAGTGCAGCTACCAAAAATCTAATTAGAGATTTGGAATCGGCAGAAAAAGTTGAATAAGTTTGTTAAATTTCGTTCAGTTCACCCAACTAATAAAAGAAATAAAACAAAGACCCGCCTCTCCCCTTAACATGGCGAATGTAGGCAAGCCAACCAAACCATTTACCTCGTTAATTCGAACTCGGTTATTTTGAAATCCCGCTTAATTCGAAGGATTTCTGCGGTCCCGTATTTAGCAATGTGAGTTTGAGCGGATAATTTGAAGCGGCGGTTAGCGCCAGCCCGGTTAGTAATTCAAAAACTTGGGGTTCCACGAGCCGATTCCCAATGCCGATTTCGCCGCGAATCCGCGGAAACGATGGCCCTTAGGAGCCCCAAGGCAAGGCAGTGTAGTGATACTAATGAGTGACAGGTGAAGCATCCCACCTTCGCTGCTGCCAGCGCAAAGAAAAAGCCCCCCACCTCCCCGAAGGGAATCGTGAGGAAATGCGAATGCATTTCGCGCGCGCTTCACTCCATTTATATATGGTGGTTGTGGTTTGAAGAAGGAAAAGGCGCCTAATTTCTGCAGCCCGGTCGGGAGCACGGCGCAGCGCCTTTTTTTTTTTTGGCTTTTTCTTGTTTTTTTTTTAATTTTTTTTATTTATTTTTTAAATTTTTTTTTCATATATAGTTCCGCCGAGCTCCGCCGCAGACCACTTTTAGTTAACGTCGCACGCTGCGAATTTTATTGTTCAACAACGCACAGGACAAATTTCCCACCGGCACCACCTTGGAGGTCAAGATTCATTGCCATATATACGGGGTGGCCAGTGAACGGTTGTGCAGCGCGAGCAGTCGGTTTTTTCAACCAAGAAACTCGCTAGCAGACGCTGCCTGTGTCGGCGTCGCCAGGCGAGAGAGGGAGAGGGGGGAATGTAGGAGAGGAGAGAGAGGTGGGGTGCGCATGCGCAGTGGGGGGGGGAGTGTGGACGCTGCGGGCAGAGATGCCTAGAGAAGAGAGGGGGAGCGTAGGAGAGAAGAAGAGAGGTGGGACGCGCATGCGCAGTGGGAGTGTGGACGGCGCGGGCAGGGATGCCTAGAGGAGAGAGGGGGGGAGCGTAGCAGGGGAGAGAGGAGGGGAGGCGCATGCGCAGTGAGGGTGTGGTTGCCGCGGGGAGGGATGCCTAGGGGAGAGAGAGGGAGAGAGAAGGTTTTTTTATCTTTATTTTTTTTTGAAAGGGTTTGCGCATGCGCAGTAAGGGCGGTCACGCCGTACACCACCACCACCGGATTAAGCTTCGCCATAAGATGCTTCACATCTAACACCTGCCGGCGCGCACACCTCCTCAACCTATCCTCCTCCTCCTCCTCCGCGGACAACGCCAACGCCGGATGCCTGACATAGCCCGACTATGAAATGCATTCGCATTTAAAAAAAAATTTTTTAAAAAGCGGTCTCGTGGTCAGCTGAAATGGGTGCCTGCAGAAAAGAAGACGGGCTTCACTGCAACACAGAGGTGACAGACGGGCAGCATGTCGCATGCTTCTCGCAACGACAATGCGTCATGATTTACTCATTCTTTCTGGCAATATAAAGAAATTAAATAAGGACAGTCTGATGGAATTCGCGATGTATGCGAAACTCCGATTGGCGGTTGCTCCAGCAATTTGCGCACTTGCACTGCCGGATGAGTTCTTGCGTGCAACTCCTTCATCGAAAACTCAGTTCGAAAACTTCAATGATTATGTTTTCCAGCCAAAATGCATCGCGAATTCCGTCAGACTGACAATTATTAATTTCTTTATTTTACCAGAAAGAACGGGCGAATGGTCGCATCATGACGCACTGACGCTGCGAGGAGCAGGTGACATGCTGCCCCTGTCTCACCACTGTGCTGCATTGAAGCACGTCGTCGTTTCTGCCGGCGTGCATTTCAGCAGACTACGAGACCGTTTTTTTTTTTTTTCCTTCTTCTTCTTCTTTTCCCGCGCTGGCAGCAGCGAGGCCCGCCATTCCCTAGAGTTTCTGGCAAAATTAGGGAACAGGTATTGCTGGAAAATACTACCCTTGGAGCCACAAACTAGCCGGCACAGAAAACGACCACCTTTGATTACTTTCAATAATTCAAAGTTCCTTGTATCCCAGTTTTTGTATGTTTCGAAAACCCGCTTAATTCGAAGATTTCTCACTGTCCCAGTGACTTTGAATTAACGAGGTTTTACTGTAGTTACATACAGTCGAACCCCTTTATAAGAGGCACTGATGTAAGAGACACATGGGGTATAAGAGACACCAGTGTGCCTACATTAAAATAGGGGAGTGATAAGAAAATGCATACGTGGTACCCTGCTTATAGTAAGAGACATCTGATATAAGAGACAAGAATTGCTGCCCGGTGCATGTCTCTTATAAAGGGGTTCAATTGTATAAGATTCGGCTGACAAGCTTGCCATTGCAAAAGCAGTTAATAAATGCCACGTGTTCGTTTGCTTGACGGCGTGTGCTGTATCTGTTTGTTTTGAGAGCGGCGCTCTTCAAGACCCCGCACAGTGCTGTTGCTTAATCATATTTTTTGTTTCTCTCGTGCTCTCAATGAATGCCCACTCTTCGTCCAGGCCCACCTTCAACGGAGGATTCCTTAGAGAAGGACTCTTACGAGAAGCTGGTTCACAGCTACCTGCAGGAGTTTCATGTGAGCATGTCACCGAATCCCTCTTGACATCTATGTTTTTCACTTCACTTGGTTGGGCATTGCAGTTGTATTTCGCGGGCATCTACTGTAGCATCTCAGTAAATGGAAGTCTCTTAATGGAACCGCTGCTTATAAATGGAAGAACTGCCTTTAGGGGGGAAGAGGTACTTTGACATAACGCATCTTTTTATTTAAGTCAAGGATGATGCAAACTTCGGTGATTATGTATTTACATGCGTGGAAATCAAATATGAACTCAGTTTTTATGTACCCCTTATTAATATTTTTTTAATTACTCATTAGTTAAAATTTCCTTTGATCACCTTTTTTGAAAATCTGGCTGCATGGATCTTGCTGGGATTAAATGTCATTGCATTCTACAGTTATCAAAGAGTGCAAAAAGCAAATTTTATGGATCTAGCTTTCTTACAACAAGAGTTATGAAGTATCAAAGTTCACCATTCGATTACCGAGAAAATATAGTGTTCTTATTTCATCTTTAGTAAAAATTTACACCTTCCTACAGTAACACATGGCACTTTCTTGCACTCACTAAACATCCAGCTTTTCAGCAATACAAAAATTATCCAAATCAGGCGCACCAAAGCTGAGAAACGCTTGTCAGAAGAATGAAGGGTGGCCAAAAAATTGAAACTGAGAAAATCGCAAAAAACAAAACTCCGTATATTCAATGAGTGCTACACAAATAAAAATGCTTTATTTCGCAAAAAAATGCCTTATAAGGCACCAGGACAGTATTCTATCGCATTTTTCAATCGAAATGGCTCCATTGCGTGTCCGGCACTTAGTCATTTCAAACAGTTTGTCGATTGCGAAGTCGACGATCCCGTAGCTCGCCGCACACCAGTCATAGTCCTCGCGCTATCACGAGCGTCCGCAGCTCGCGCTCGCTAACGGAAGTTGCCGATAAGCTGGAGATCTTATCTTTAGTCTGTTGCGTACAATCGGAACTAGTCAAGAACGCTGTGTCGATTCTTGTACCGCGCTGCCGATCACCGACGTCGACCGAGGCGGCCACCGAAACAGGTGGAGAAGTCGGCATTTTGACCAATGAATCACGTTCCGCCGCCACGCCGTCCTGCGCTGGGTGCGCTTCCGATGCACCCGAGTCATGATCTCGCGTCGCCTATTTATTTTGCGTTTCTTTCCGAACTGATGAGCGCTGCGGAACTTTCGATATGGCTTTGCCACCATCAAAGTTCCAAACGTGGCCGAGAGCGTAGGCCTAGTTCACTGCCGGCGGCTGTGCCGCACCGTCTAGCTCGCTTCGTGCCGTGCCAGTACGCCGCCGCAACGTGCAGTCTTTCTTGAGGAGGATAATAAACGCCTGCTCCAATTTTTTGCCAGCTTGCGCGGGTAAGGACTTTACGAACGTAAATCGACGAGAACACCGTGATACAACGGCGAGAATAAACTTGCGTTGAGTGCGCTGCAGCAGACAGCACGGGAGGCCCGGCGAATCGGAAGGCGCGATTTAGTCACGTGTGCTCACTGTGCCAATAGGCTCACGCGGTGGGACCTTTTTATGGCGCAGAGTTTCTGCGTGAATTCTGAGTGGACAGAAACAAGCGCGGCGGGATATTTAAGAAAAAGCGCGGCTCTTTCGAATGCGACCAAGATGGCTGCCGTAGGGAGCGTAGAACGGCAACAGCGCGGCGCTGAAAATGCCCGTTTTTCGCACGTCCATCGCTCAAAAATTTGGCTCGCTAATGTCGCATAAAATGCTGTCATGGCTAAAATACTGATCTAAGACGCATAAAAATTGGCGAGGTTGTGCATCAGTAGCAGCAGAATCCAAAAATAACATTTTCAAAAATTCGACTTTTTTCGCGATTTTTGGGTCTCAAAGACCCGCTTCTACCCTCAGTGTAATTGGTTTAGCACTTGAATTCTGCACACCTGTTCATCTCTCAGTAAGTGGAACTCCTGTTAAATGGAATATACCTTCCTGGTCCCTTTCAGGTTCTGTTAAATGAGAGTACTTTATAAGCATGTAGGGCCAGTGTAATGCTACCCTTCAAAGGCCAGGTTTCAGCATCGTGAACGAATCAATTCATGTCTCTGCAAAGTCTTCCTATTGTGCTCTACCCATAGAATGAAATGCAACAGAGAAGCTTTAATGTAGAAAACATGCAGTAAGTGCACTTCCACAAGACTGCGATGTCATGCCACTGAAGATCTCATTGTTGATAATGAAGGGAACTCTGATTTAGTAAGCACATAGAAACCAAAACTGTGCTGGTGCAACATGAACCGAAGGGGATGAAAACCAAAGCATATCAGCGACAAGTGTGGTTTTTATTAGTAAACCCATGATACAACCATTGCGTCTTGTGAAGAAGGTATGGGCAGCTGCTGTAATAAGGTAGGTTATATTAAGTTTGGTGCACCGAGCACAGGAAGTCATGAAAGCAGAGCTTATGCTCCAACTAATACTAGTAACTTTTAGAGAATTTGCCCTTGACTTGGTAGGGATCACTGGCTCGGGCGAGTTCGGCCAAGATGCACATCAGTGGCGTGCACTCGTGCCAGAGAGAACTCTATTCAAGTCTGTCACGTTACCACTGTGGCTGCGCTTCCTGAAAATCAGGCTTGGCAACTGGCTGTCGTTCCGTGCAAGTTGGGGATGAGATGCAAGAAAGCACCTGTATGTCCATTATTAATAAATAGGCCACCTGATGTCGCAAAGCAACCAAGTGTACTGGCCCCAGAGACAAGGTTCATCCTAAACAAAAAAAATGATTGATCGGGTTGAGCTGGGATCTGTTTCAGCAGCCATCTTGTGTTACACATTATTGGTGGACTTGCTGAAAACTTGTAAACACACTCTTGCATGTGATCCCTTCATTGTTTTTGTTGCTATCGCATTGAATGGCTGCCCTGTCGCTGACGATTTGCGTATTTTTTTCATCTTTGCAGGAACCTCTGTCTGAGTGTCAGCTCTCGGACCTCCAGAAAAGAGTGGCCGATTGGGAGAGCAGAATCAGGCCTCTGCTCGACATTGAAGAGGTAGGATGGGGCATCTGATCACGATTGTCATTTTTGAGGCAATCGTCAGCTATTTGAAAAACATTTGCGTTTATGAATAGCGTTTCTTCGATTTGTAGACAGAGTCAAATAGGGCACTATTCAACTGGTCCTGCTGCGATGGTCTAGTGTTTATGGTGCTCGACTGCTGACCCGAAGGTCGTGCGATCGAATCCTGGACGGGGCAACCGCTTTTTTGAGGGAAGTGAAAATGCTAGAGCCCCGTGTACTTAGATCTGTATGCACGTTAAAGAACCCCAGGTGGTTGACGTTTCCGGAGCCCTCCACTACGGTGTCCCTCACCGTAGTGCACTAGCATGAATAACCAGCTCAAACAACATAAACCTCTCTCTCTCTCTAAACCAAACAACATTAACGGGCACCTCGGTGCTTTATTCACGGCTCATGGCTCATCGTTGATCATGTGGCACAGTTTTCACATATGGTGATTTGTCACAGTTCTATGTCAGTTTTGTTATCAAAACACGCAACAAGCGCTTTAATACATGTAAGAGGCGTCGATTCGGGCCGCGTGTGGGCAACATAAGCATTTTAGGCTTAGCTTTATGACCGGTGTATCGGTCGATGGCCATTATGCTGTGCGAGTGGCATGCTTCCCTTTTTGTTTCGCAAAAAAATAAAAATAAAATAGGCCTCTGCAAGTCCGGCGCTTCGTTTGCGTGAACACATTGCTTACGCTGCGCGGTGTCTGAAGCATGCAGTGTGTGGTAGGCGGGCACTTTGCACGACTCGTGGAGCTGCGTGGGCCAGCAACGGTGATGGCCTTCGATATTAAAGAAAAGAGAACAGGTTAACGCATGCAGTGGTTGCGTGCATCGAGAGGCGTTATCACCAACCCCCCTCCCCTCCCCCCTCGCTTTCGATTCTTCATACTCAAGGCCAGAAAGCTTGAGAACCCCTGTCCTAAGGCATTCATAGCATGGACGTTGAAAAATCTGCAGCTGATTGTTCGCTGCAAGTTCTGTGAAAGCCGAGGAAACTTGCTGTCTGTGCGACTAAATGCTACCCACTGGGTATTCTTGAAGCCAAAAAAAAAAATGCTTTTTTTTTTTTTTTTTTTTTTTGACCAGTGGTTTTGAAGAATTCTTAATGACAAGTACTCTTTTGTTAAATATGTACAATTGGAATTCTCAGTTTGTATACCATGTCAAAAGCTTGTTCAGTACTTTTAGAACATGCAGCTTTAGAACACTTTACTCTGCACGGTTGTGGAACTAAAAGAGACAAGAGTTCTCGAAGAATAATTTATTGGGATAAACTCACTTAGTGTCCCACTTTCATTTTTTGCTGTCTCTCATTGCAAACAAAGCCACATGTTCCATAGGCTGCCTGCTTCCTATTCGCATAACCAAATTTTTTGCCTTACAAAGGGAGATATCAAACCATCATGGATTGTTGAAATAGCATTCCAGGAACCTCGTATTGCTTGTCTATTGCCAAGGAAATGCTTTGTTTAAAAGAGAATCTTGTTTTAGTGGTCTGCATACTGTTTGCGCAAATTGAACTGCCCGCCTCCAAGAAGGCCTCATGACGTAGCCATGTCCGCATTTGACTTGCTTCAATGCCTGACAGCCAGTGCTGTGGCGCAACTGAGCAAGGGGTTTTTGTGGAGCACAATGCGGTGATAATGAAGCAAGGGTATTGTCTAGGAGTTCTTTTTTTTTTTTTTTTTTTTTTTTTTTTTTTTTTTTTTTTTTTTTTGCATGAGTTAGACTGAAATGCACTAGTTGCATTTCATTCCATTTTCTAATCCACTAAAATATTCTTTTTTGTCATGGGTAGTTTGAGTACTTGGGATTTATTGTGCTAAGACCTTTATATGTCATCAGGTTTGTGTTCCAGAAGGTCCCGCTGGTGGTGCAAATTGTGTCTTTAATTTACCTTAATGTCTTGTTTACGAAAGCACTGCTGCCTATAACATCGATGTTTTAAATGTTCTCAAGCATTAACCTTTCACTTTGACATGAATGGTTTGCCTTTATTGTCCTTTTTTGGTGTCGTTTAGTGACCTCCAACTTTCCTGCTTTACTTTCTTTTGTCTTTCTCTTTTGCCCAGTGCATTCCACTGATTCCCTGTGCTAGTTTCGTATCTCTATGTTGTCAATCGTGGTGACTTGTCCCCAGCATCTTACGTCACTGTTTTATTGCCACGCTGTTTTGGTTCTTGTAACCCGCGGCACCTGAGTCATGGCTGTGCTCTGTCGTAGGAGCGGGAGAGCTTCAACATCCGCACCTACTGCAACCGAGTGCTGGACCACTTCTCTGACGCACCGTCCAAGCAGACCCTCTACTTCCGCCAGATCTGCAGGGGCCGGCAGGTGTGGGAAGTGCCGCGGTACTTCGCTTCCACGCTACAGCTGGTGAGATGCCCTCTTGTGCCCCATCCTATGAGTATCGTAGCATCTGTTGATGGTGTGTGTGGCAGTGGAGGATCCAGAGGGGGGGGGGCAGTAGGGGTTATCCCCCCCCCCCCTAAAGCCTGTGTGAGCACCCCCCACCTTCAGTGCCTGTTGTCCACCTCCTATCACCGATTAGGACAAATGAGTGAGACCACTGTGAGCACAAATTAACAGTAGGCCTATATATGCTGTAATAGGGTTCTTGTGATGATATCCCCCCCCTCTATGATTTTATTTCAAGTGCCTGCCCCCCCCCCCCCCCGAAAATGAGTCGCTGGATCCGCCCCTGGTGTGTGAATAGGTGGCTGGGTGTCAGGTGTTGCAGGTGCAGGTGTATCAGCTGCCGTTAGAGTGTTCCTTAGTGCATAGATCTGCCAAACATTTTTTGTGTGTGTGATCTCGGCAACGACGTTTATTCCACAGTGTTTTCTGCGAAAATTATTATTCGGGAGGGGCAACTAATAATGTTCCGGCAAATTAGCAATGATGGGCAGAGCTGCTAAGTACAAACAAGGTCGTGGGCTCGATTGCTGCAGTCTGTGAAGTGTGTTTTGATGGGGATGAAATGCAAAGGTGCTTATGTACTTAAATTTATGCACGTATTAACCCTGTAATGCCCAGAAGCAGTTATGCCTTGAGAAAAATTTTGAAAGAACACTCCCTGTTTTTTTACTCCTCTTGTAGACTTCATTTTAAGAAAAACATGACTAAAATTCGATTTGAAGCATCACTTAGTAATAATTAAAAATAATTTTAAAAAATAATTTAATTACATTGATTAAATGTGGAACTCAGTGCAACTTCATCATATCATGTTAAATATGCAACAACTGCTTTTCCATGAAGCATTGACAAATTTATCACCTTTCTTGAGGCAATAAATTAAATGTATCAAAGTTGACTCAGTGGGCATTAAAGGAGGGTGAAATTAAACCTCTATTCCCCCCCCCCCCCCCACTGTGCCATGCTACTGAATTGGATAGTGGTTTTGGCATGTAAACCCCCTCTATAATCTTTGTGGCTAGCTGATGATTGCAGTAACATTAGTTGGAAACTCTTCCAGTGAGCTTGAATGACAAATCGTGGCATTGGTCTGGACTGCAACGTAAACACAACTTTTAATTCCTGCGTGCAGGTCACGGTAGGATAACTCTTTATGCTCGACAGCTTTCGTGATGTTTATGTTATATTGTATGCTTTTCGCTGAATAAAACAAAACCAGTGCCTATCACAACGACCACAGATGAATGTGTGGCTGCTGTCTTTGCAACCACAGAAGGCCACCACGTGGTTCTGATGGCATGCCGCCAATGCGGTGCCATGCAAGACGCTGGACACAGTGGAAAGGCACGAAGCATTCTTATCATTCTTGTGTGGTTCCTTCTGACAAGCGTAGATATGATCGGCTGCTTCACGCTAGCATCATTTGTGCTGGTTTTGTTCTATTATGTTGTACATTTTGTGGCACGCTGTGCTTGGCATGCTTCAGGGATTGACCTATGGTCGAATATGTCCAAATTAACAAGTTTGATGCCATTGGATAATGCATACACATGTGGATTGCCAGGGTTTTGTTAGATTGACCAATTTTCCTATTTAACTGGGTTGACTTTTGAAGTGTTACTGTTGTCCCCAAGTTCAGCTGTGTCAACGTCGCAATATGAAGTGAGCGAGTACTATAGTCGGATACAACGTATGAAGACAGGAGAGGCCCTGCGCAGATGACTGAAGTGGCGCAGCTGATTTCCTCTTCAACTAAAAAAAATGTACAGTCGACAGATTCTTCAGACTCCCCAGGGACCGCAAAGTCGTCCGAAAAAGTGAAGTCATGCTTTTTTGTTCTGCTCAAGTGGTCAAATCGCCACAGCCACATCAAAAATAACTTTAATGCCTCCCAGTCAGATACAGTAAAACCTCGTTTATCCGGATCTCGTTAACTCGGAAATTCGGTTAACTCGAACTCGCGGCACGGTCCTGGCAAAACTGTGTATATTTCAATGGTGTCAGATGCTCATTAATTCGGAGGGATTTAGCTGTGCACCGGTTAACTCGGACAACTCCGGAGAGCACAATCGGCACTTCATGCTTAGAATCGCGCGATCTCGGCGGCTTGGAGGCGCAAGCCCTGCTTGCCGTAACCGACGACGGAACCGGAGCTTTGGAGAAACCGAAACCGAACGAACAACTGCAGCAGAATATGATCATGATGATAGTGAATGAGGGGGGAAGTGGCTAGGTGGCGCTAGTCACCACCCGGCGGAAGCGCTTGGGCCGCCGGCGCATCCAGCGTCTATTAAAAGCGCAATGGCGGTACGCATGGCCGACGGGACTATGGTGGAACGGGAAGAACAGGACGATATCACCGCCACCACAGTGACCACAGCTGCTCGCTACACCTACGTTGCTGGTTTCTTTGTGTTGTGACTTCGCGCGTAGCGTGCGAGCTCGTGCACGTTGCGTTCTACGGTTGTGCTTGTGCGCGTTGCCACCGCCGTCGCGCTGGCGACCGTCACCGGAGTGAAGCGGCCACAGCAGCCAGCGACAGCAAGCATGCGCACCACCACCTGATGGGGTTGAAGAAAATCGTTCTAGCACAAATTCCGTCGACGAGGCGGACAAAAATAACGCAGTTTTTCATGAAATAAAGGTTTGTCTGTGCCGAGTACATTTTCCTTTTGTTTTCATGGGTCATACGATAATCCGGATTTCGGTTAACTCGGACATTTTCTCCGGTCCCGTGAGATCCGGGTTAACGAGGTTTTACTGTACTTTGATGTGCGCCCAGGCTCTCGTGAATACATTCAATACCTGCCGCGAATCTTAACTTCGTGCTAACCACCAATCCCAAATTTCAGTCTTGTGATGAGCACCGCCAATAATATTGCGACTCTCTCGCATGGGGCGTTTGGAGACGATGTCGCAGAACACGAAGACTTTGGCGAAAGAGCTGACTGCTCGTCTGGCTTTCCCCGATGCGCCTGCACACATAAACAATGCGCTAATGTACCAAAATATCCGCTGACATGCAGCGTTTTGCTGCCATGTGAAGCCTATTGTTCTTAGGCCTGTGCGCATCGCCTAGTGGGCTGATGCCGTCACTGCAAGGGCGCTTGCTGTACCGCACGCAAGTGTTTGCTGTTAAAGTGTTCATGGTGCCCACTACTTTTCTGACTGCACATTGGCGTGGCGATGGTGTGCTGCTTTCATTCATGAAGGCAACACATCTGTGCAGCGAACTTAGTGGTCTCGCACAAGAGGCAGCACAAACGGCGGTGCAGCGCGTTAGGGTTGTCACCCACTAAAATCATGCAGTACGCCTACAATTGTGCTAGGTCGAATGCATTACTGAGCAGTTAGCTGAAGGTGCTCAACATAAAGGGTTGTGAGTGAGTGAGTCGTACTAGCGTGTTTGCCGCCTATCGCCATCACACCTTCGTGCATTTTCAGTGCTTATCCATAAAGGCATCGCTGCTCTGCGCCATGATAGTGGCCTTCGGATTTTCGATCTCCTTTCCTTCTCAATACCACTTTGGCATTGCGGAAAAGCTGACTTTTGGACTATGCTACAGCCGCAAACAGATCGACTCACAGAAGTGTTCATTTGAACCTATAAGATGATAGATGTGGCAGAGGGGGAGGGGGGAGGCTTCAAGTATGCCGTTTCAGACCTGTAGTTCTGGCACGAAGTCCGAAAAAAATAGGAAAACGAAGAAGTTCTGTGTCCGACGTTTCAGATGTTCTTATACATTGACGTCTCTGAGTCTTGTGATGGTGCCACGAAAGCGTCCTAATTTTCAAGCATGTCCGAAAAATCGGCAGTTGACTGTAGTCTTGCCGACATGTTCGGTGATCTCTGTAAGTGGGAACACCAACGGCTAATTTAATGTTGAGCGTGCTCTCGTTGGTGCAACCTTGTGTACATCTGTTTTTGAGGTGGAAGTGCCGCTGCCTTCTAAATCTTTAGCTGACTATATAATAAATGTGAAAGCTTGGCGAGAGTGAATGTGCTGAAGCGTGTTGTCATTGCCTAACGTGCTCGCACTTTTGTCGATGCTCCTGTTTGCAGGCCAACAACTACAACGTGGGAGCTTGGCACAGACGGCGTGATGGAGGAAGGCATGGACACGCTGCACCTCACGTTGCTGTCGCGGAAGCAGCACTTCCACGAGCTCGAAGAGTTTGGCGACCACCATGTCAGCTTGACGAACTCTTCTGAGCCAGCAAGGAAAGGAAAGCAGGTAGGTGGGGAGAGTGGTGGTGCACCGCAAAGGTGGCATAAGGGCCCTGAAACACTGTTTATGTTGGAGGGCTGCGAGGTGTTTGTGCAGGTATGAAATTACAGTAGACTCCCGTTAAGACGAACTCGAAGGGACCACGGAAATTTGTTCGTCTTATCAGGAGTTCGGCTTATCAGAAGTGCCCCCCTTAAAAAGGCATGCTAACATGCCAAGTAAATCCACATATGTTTCTTGACAACACTGAATGGAGTAGGCTTGAAATTGGGTGGAAATAACCAGAAAAAGCATTTATTTGGCTCAACTTGATAAAAACTATGCCTTCCAGTAGAGCATTTACACGAATCTAACGAGCACCCGATTTCGCGGGTTCATAATAATGCTCTTGAATGTATTGCTAACACATTTTAACAACAAGTCCGTAGCATGGCCCCATGTTGACAATTCGAAAACAATAAAAGAAGGGAGAGATAAGCACAATTTTCCTTCAAAGAATGGAAAATTTATTCTCCTGGCAGTTCATTTTTTTCGGTGAGCCTGCTTTGCTGGCTCTAATATCACTTCTGTATAAGCCTCGATCGCGTGCCAACAAAGCCAATATACGCTGAGCTGCTTAAGAAAGTGCGAGGTTTTCTTCGAGGTCTGCATATTTTCCTGTTTTCGGCCCGTAGTAACGTTTCCTGATCGACGTGCAGCTGAAGATCTCCGTTCGCGCTACTCACGGTCACAAGCCTCGGGCACACGAAAAAGATGCAGCTCAGCTGTATTCGGTGTGCAAAATAACCTTCCTTTGTCGTGAGCTTTCATAATGGAAATGGCGCGTCACAATTTGCACTTTACTGGGAAAAGATACGACGCGCACAGGCCCTATGCGAAACAACGCGAACTGCACCCAACATGTGCTCGGCCGCCATTGTGGGAGGGCGATGACAATGCACCTGACCCCTCTGACGGGAGTGCTAGCGTCGGCAAATGTGGTTTCGGTTTCGTACGCGATTGTAAGGCACAGGAAAATTTTGTTCTCGTTGTCGCTTTTGTTTGCCCCCCCCCCCCCTTCCGTTTTCGCCTCTAAACAGCGGACCAGAAACCCTCCTAAGGGGCCCAAGGTTTTGTGTTCTGCTTTTGTCAGTTGAGCTCTAGCGGGGGGAACCAAATAACGTGGGAGAATACAAAAGGACGCAAAGGCTTGGGTCCACCCAGCCATTGCGTCCCCAACTCTTTTTGTTGCTTTCTTTGCTGATAAAGCCGGCACTTTCCCCACCCGCAGGCACTTTCCCCACCCGCATGCCGGGGGTGAGCTGCCGGCTTTATGAGCTGCTATGCGCTGCCTTTCTTTTCCGCTTATCTCGCTCCCTCCCTCCGCGTCGCGATTCTCGCTTCGGGTCTTTGCGCCAGGAAGCGTTTTTTTTTTTTTTTTCCCAGCATTGTCGGTCACTGCGAAAGTTCGTCTTATCCGAAGAGACCTGTTCGGCGGTTCGTCTTAAGCGGATTTTTTTTTGCATTGAGTCTATGGGAAACCAAACAAACGTTCCCATGTTGTTCGGCATAAGCGAGAATTCGTCTTAACCGAGTTCGTCTTAACGGGAGTTCACTGTATAGCATGTCACTAACCATTCGTTGTGCAGAGTTGGAATGTGGAAGGAAAGATAACTGGCATGCTCTTCTTTTGTAGACAAAGATACAAGGGAAACTTGTACGGCTTTCTCAAAAGAAAGCTCTGCAGTTGACAAAAAATTTGTCCTCATCTGGAACTCAACCCCCCAGACCAACACTTTTCCAAGGTGGTCGTTGTACCATCAGAGTTAGTGGCTATCATCATCATCGTCATTGGCCTGACTGTGCCTACAGCAGAGCAAAAGCGCCTCCCATGTTTCTCCAATAGCCTGGTCCTGTGCTTGCGGCCATGTTATCCCCACAAGCTTTTTCATCTCATCTGCCCACCTAACCTTTTGCCACCCTCTTGTGCGCTTGCCTTCTCTTGGAATCCGGTCCATTACCGTTTTAAGGACCAGCAGTTATCCTAACTTCGAGCTACTTGTCCTGCCCGTGTCCATTTCTTCTTAATTTCAACTGGGATGTCCTTAACACGCATTTGTTCCCAGACCCACTCTGCTCAGGTTGGGTCAGAGCTAACCACGAGGCTAGCGAATCACGATGTGAGGGCGAATTGACTGACGTCGGACCAGTCAAAGCTTCTCGAAGGCATTCTTCGAGAAACGTTTTCAGCTGCAGATACCTCTGCCATTTCCTCTGTATTGAACTTTCTGCTCTCATCGTGTGTCACTGTGTGAAATGTTTGAGCTGCCGAAGCAGCATACTAGTGAATGTTTATTTTTTTTTTAATGAAGTGTGAACCAGATAAACTTAGTGTAAGGAAGGACAGAACAACAGGCAAAAAGAAATTTATTTGCTTGCTTTTATGCTATTCCTTTTTGTTATACAGTCGATCCCGGATATATCGAACTCGAAGGGGATCGCGAAATAGTTCGATATATCGATAATTCGAAATACAAAATATGCGTATTTAAGGCTTAAATTAAAGCATTGCAGGCCTCGAAACAGTTTTCGGAAATCGTAACAAGCGCTAACATTATAGTTCGCTAACAGTATGCTAAAGAACAAGGTGACAACTTCTTTTGCAAGTTACCGCAGTTTATTTCGCACGAAAATAGTCCGTAAACGTGTCTTGCTTCTCGCACGCCGTCAAGTTCATCGAGTCATCCTCAGTGTCATTGCAAATAAGCAAGTTCAGCACCGTCGGCCACAACAGCGGTGATCGCACTGTAGCGCGGTAAATAGCGGCAGCGTTGACATCTTCATAACCGCACGGGTCCACTTCCGCGGGCACCGGCAACGTCAGCCGTTATCTCGGCATCGATGCTCTCAGAAACAGCTACGTTGTCATCCGCACTGATGAAGTCGCTAGCTGCGCTCCCGTCCGAGGTAGCGCCCGGAAATGCTAATAAGTCGCAAAATTCAATGAGGCACCGAACGCAGTTGTCAGCGGCAACCAAAGTCGTCACCTGGCACCAAATTCGATTAGGAAATAGTTCACGACGGTGCTTTACTAGACGTCGTTCCAAGCACCAGTCATCATTTTTATCGCCACAAGCGGGTCAATGCTTAGTTCGGCTCCCGAATAAGAATTTATCAGTACAGGAACGAAGCAAGAAGTACACAAGCCGCAAGAGACACCGCACACCGCTGCCCACGAACAAACGATCCAAGCCCCCACCGTCGACATGTTGGTGATAGCGATGGCACTTGTGGCTTTGTAATTTGTAACTTGGCGCAAAAAGCAAGAAAAGCGTAGCCTCCGAGATGTGCGTTTTAAAACCAAAAACAACCAAAATACGTCACGAGATTGCAGATCTCGAAGGCCATGCTTTTTGTGTCCGCATGCCGTCGTGCGCGAACGGAAGGGAATGCGAACATTGCGATGAGGCCGCCGAGTCGCTTCGCATTCTCATTTTGATGCCCTCGGCAATCGGCCTCTGAAAACACCATGTCCGTGCGTTAAAACCTGCAGATCGCGCATCAAACATACCGCTGCATTCACATGCTAGGCGCAACAAGCCAGATCAACGCTATGGAATAACACCGCTTTTCCGTCACCAGCGCGCGAAAAGGGATCGGAACGCGGCCTAAAAATGGTCAATATTGGTTAGGAAAACTGCACTTTCTGGGCTTCAGTGCGGCGCAGCGTTCGATATAGCGGATGTCTCGCCGTGCGGGAGTTCGATATACGCGTGCACCAGCCCTATACTTTTGTATGGGAAGTTCAAGGGGATTTCTCAACTGTTCGATATAGCCAATAATTCGATATATCCGAGTTCGATATATTCGGGATCGACTGTATATTGTGCCTCCGTCGT